>APFE031396789.1:114446-158879 GCA_000404065.3 Pinus taeda | reverse complement strand
AAGGGGAAACAATGAAACAACAATAAACCCTAGCACCTTTTACAAATTTATAAACAACCATATGGAGTCTTTCTTCTTGCACAATTTGATCATTACAAGCACATTCATGATGTTTCCCAACTAACCAGCAGCCATTCACAAGTTTGAAGGGCCTACCTCAAGCAATTTGATGAGTTAAAGGAGGCTTGAGCAATTCTGAAATGAGTTGGGGGAAGACAGTTTGACAAGTCGCGCAGCACGCCCAACAAGTCGCGCCCCTCTTGATGTGTCACGCCCGTTGCAAAATTCCTCTGTGTGAGACCCTTTGACAGGTCGCGCACCTCCCAACAAGTCGCGCACCTATCTTGACAAGTCGCGCACCTCTCCTGAGCCTGATTTCAACCAGTTTCGCCTCAATTCACTTGGAAGTTCGCCCAATCTCTCTTGCAAGGGTTATGAATACACAATGAGAGTGCAAGGAGGGAGTTTGGGCCTTTATAGGTATCATTTGAAAACATTTCATGCCCAAACCCACTTTCTAATGTTTTTTCATGACACTTTTAAACTTTACATGCTGTTGTCTTTTTGGTTTCCTTTTGTCCTGAAATTGACTGATTTAATGCTTTTGCTTGATTCTTTTTGTAGGTAGACCATCTGAGGGACCTTGGCAAGGGGACCAGGGTTGCATTTTGTTCACTGAATACTTTCGAAATTTCATTACTTTTTACAAATAAATGAAAAATTACCTTGGCTTTAAAAACAAGGTTTTTAAATCCAAGGTGAAGATTAACTGTACTAGATAAAAATTTAGAAAAAACACCTTTACAATCATCCCTCTGGCTTACTGAACACTCATTGACTTTCAAACACATGACCTTGTAACATTTTTGACCAAAACCCTAGACCTAGGAAATTGACCTCAAGAGAAGACAAGACAAGTTTGAAAGAGCTTAATGAATGAAATGACCTGAACCAACAATGCCAAGAGGGGTATAAACACATCAGCTCCTCCATCAGGGTTATGGCATGCCTAACGGGATGCAAAAATTGACACTGATGAGACACCTACCTATGCAAATGCAAAGAGTTTTGATCGCTTATGGAGGGCTCAAGACCGACTCTAACAGAATCTATGGAAAACAAAAATTCAAATGAATACCAAAAGTGGTGCTGACAGTGACAAACAAGAGGAAACCATGCCATGTGCTCTGCTTCCAAATCTCGACAATTGACTAAATCTAGAAAAATACACATGTTCTAATCTTTGTTGATTGAAATTGTTCAACGATTAAGCAAGCAATGAACAATCCATCATTTCAGTAGTAAGGCGAAAAAATGAAGGAAGTGAAAATATTAAATAGAGTGAGAATGATGATAAATATGTTCGGTGTTGTGGAGGTTTCAACGAATAATGATAGGTATATCTAGCTAAATTTGTAGTCATATCCAGCTAAATCAAAATTCATTAGATAGAGTATTTAACTAGGTGTTATTAGTGATTTATAGCCGGGAAAAAACCATGCTATGACAAACGTAAAAGGTATTGGAGGTCAATTTAGAATTAAAATTGAATGAAAAAGTTGTGATGGGTTAATGAATTCCATCCCAGAAGAGTTTTGTAAAATTATTTCAGCGTTTCACCATTAAAACTTGTTATCAGATGTGAAGTAAGTAATCGTATTTAAATGCTTTTTGAAAACTGCAATTGCACACCATCAATCTGGAGGTTTTTCATAGTTAATGGGTAAATTACAATGTTATTTTCCATGTGAAAATACATATTGCTTGGTTTGTCGTGACTTTTTATCTCAATTTTTAATCTATTTTTGAAATATAACACAACTTTTATGACCATTTAAAAGAGTCTCCTCAAAAGTTTTTTAATTTATATTTACAATAGGGATTGACTTATCACCTTTATGTTATATGAATTTTGTAATTGAATAAATAAAGAAAGAATATCTTTAAACTATTTCGATGTTTTGAATGTTGTAATTAAATGAATTTTAAAGAGAAGTGCTTTCTTTGATGGTTTAAGATTTTGCAAATGATAATTGAGACATATTATTATAAATTGGTTTAGATCCATCTTAACCTTGGATCGATGAAGTACTGGTAGGGTTCAAATTTCTTGAGGTGCAAACTTTTTCTCAAGTTTTACATTACAAGTGGCAATGCTACTTTGTTATGCATGTGAGAGTTATCTCCACCGAGGGTGAGGCGGGAGGGTTGTGGCCTCATGCAGGGCCACATGTTACCTGAATGGTGGTGTGGGCTCTCTCTCTCTCTCTTCTCTCTATATATATATATATATATAAAATATTTTTTTTTCTTTCTTGTAATTGTTTATATAAAAAAATTGCCACAACATACACTGGACTAATGGTAAGATGCATGGCACGTTTTTAAAATAATGTTTAGACATGCATTTGTGATTATAATAATTTTTTTAATTTTGTATAGGTTTTATGGCATAAATATTAATTTGTTCCTTGGTATTTACTCGACTATGGAACGACAAAGGTAGCAGGGAATGCAATGCTGCCTCTAGAGATGAAAATACAAAGGGAGACCCCATCATAATTCTTCTTCATTGTTCATTTGTTCTTCAATTTTGTTGACAATGCATCACCTGATAGATCAAGAAGGTAGTGCCTAGTCAAGCCAGAAGTTTTGATTAATGAAGATAACGAGAGTAGGGATATACCTAATCATTAGTTACATTCCACATGTCCTTATTTTTTGTAGTATAATTTCTTCGCTAGGATTTGAACTCCTTGCCTTAGCACAAATATGGGCTTTGTCACGTCAAATATTTTCAAATCTCACACCAGCTCGTCCTTTTCACCACACGGTTTAGTTGGTGCCGACTAATCCTGCCAAACTAGCAAGTTGACAACTCCTATTTCATATGGCATTATTGACATAATAATCCACACAAAAACTTCAATAAATAAAAAAAATCTCTCTCCCAACCCCCAAGGACCTCAACCTCTCCTTTATAATAAAACAAATATACCATTAAAAATGAAAATAAAATATCCATTGGGTGTCACTTAGTTATTGAGCAAAAAAAATAAACACTAATCTCAATGACATAACTTATTTGTCAGTGTCCCCTTGCTTGTTGGGCAGTCCAAGGGTAATGGACTAAACAATTTTTTTCCCCATAATCTATAGACAATTATCAAATTCTTCAATAACACATTTCCCTCCAAGTATCTCAAGAGGATACCTAGGCCTAATTGTATTAGAATAAATTAAGCATTTTTTTTGCATGTTAAGATCATCATCGACAATTATGAGTGAAATTATAATTTAGTAAGGGAAGATGGCAACCTCTACATACCAATTTGTATGAGAATAATTGAAGCCTCTTAGTTTCCCACAATCTGAAAACTAAGTATCCCCACATTGTTTTTTCTTGTTACCACATAAAAGTAATCGACATAGCCTTTTCATGTATATATCTGCAATAAACAAGTCCAAGATTTGAAAGCTTCTAAGCATGTTGTGCGTTGATATAGATAGTATCCACAATTAGAAAGAGGCCACGGTGACATTAAATACATCATAAATTTGGCATCCATATGATCCGTCATCTATTCAGTGGATTCCAATTGTAATGGCAACTATTATTATTTGAGACATTGTGTGAATCTCCTTGTAATGGTAGCTACTATTATTTGAGACACTATGTCAAATAGTGCTATTATTTGTCAAATGTGTTTGTGTTGGTAATCTATCCTCTTACACTTCAGGAAGGTAAGTTTTTAATCAATATTTACACTAAAGGTGTCTCTCTGTGGGGTTGGGTTAGGCATATATCCTTGGAATTACTATAACCAAAATCCTTCATAGTAACCTTCAAGACCTTCATATCAAGGGCACCTACCCAAATCGACACGAGTTCTACTGCATCAGTCCTTTGGTCGAGAACAAAAGTGTTAGACACGGGAAAACCAGTGAGATCTGTAATCATCGTTTGGAAATTCAAGAGTGTCGCCAACCTCCCTTGGGAAATCTCTCCCTAGTCAATGTTTTGTCTAGCTCTTTGAAGTTTTCATCCGAGTTGTGTTGATAGTAACAATGTGAAAAATAATCCTTTTATGTCTCCACAATTTTCCCTTCCTAGCATGGCAACACAAGTAAACGAGCAATTTCCTCAATACTCAAAAAAATAAGTAAGGAATTGTATTAATTTTGTGGCCATTTAGCTATTTACTTGCATACTTTTTCCATCAATCATCTTATGTCAGGCATAACCAAATGTTGCAATGACAAATTTCCATCAACAAGTAAGCAACCACTAAAGTAGAAGGTTTCTCTTCGTAATAAAGATTTCTCATTTTTTTTTTCAAATAATCTTTTATCTATATTTATTCTATTAGAAATAAGAGTTTTTATAACTAGTGATTTAGTTTTTCAATATGATCATCCCAAATCTTATGTTCCTTCAATATATCTTTGCACCTTTAAAAACAATTGCTAATTTTAATTAATATTTCCAACTTAAAATTGAATAAAAAAATCTAAACCATATAGATGTGAATCCCCTCAACTATGTTAAAACATAAATACTTGGAATACAATTGCAAAGGTAACATAAATACTTGGAATGCAATTGGACTTAAAACATGAAAAAGGGTTTTAAGTTAAAGAGCAATGTTCATCTTCATTGGATATTAATGTAGGTAATCACGTAAAGAATTTTAAACTCAACCTAAAATGGAAACATGAGAAAGGTTTTCAAGTTAAAGAGCAATGTTCATCTTCAATGCAGATTAGTGCAAGTAATCACGTAAAGAATTTTAAACTAAATTCACTAAATTTGGGATTTAGTGAGTCAAAAGTAATGACGGTCTTCATTCTATATTAATATTGACACATAGGTAAAGAATTTTAAACTAAATTTGGAAATTCAATCACTTTAGGGGATTAGGAGCCAAATGTAGGTCTATCTTTTTGGACAAGGATATTTATCTATTTTAACAAATATAATATAATGAAAAAGTAAGAGCAACTCACATTGGAGTTATAAATCACATTTATATGTTTATAATATGGGTAGGTATTGGAAAGTAATATAGGTTTTAAGATTTTTTTAGTGTTATAAATTATAGTGTTTTGTTTTCGTCGAATGTAATGAATTTCATAATATAATATGATTTTATATTAATATAAAAGGGAAAATGGACATATATTAATATAAAAAGGTAAATGGATATAGAATATAATAATGGGATAGAATGAGAAATAGGTTTAAAATATTTGATTTTTTTTCTTTGTTTGTTAGGTTATGTGGTTTTTGAGATGATTAGTTGTTTAATTTGTAGTTTGAGTAGTTGCGATCGAGGGGCATCTAAGATGTCAAAATTATCCGGGGATTGCACCTAGTTTATGCCACACCAACTTTCATGGCTAGATTTTTTTCCCATAGAGTTTCGAATTAGTGACCTTTTCACCACAAAGTCCCTTAATAGAAAACCTTATCACCATCTTCTCTACACCCCATAAACAAAAAGTTTAAAAATTTATTAATTTAAATATACATTCTAATTATTTGAAAAAAAATAATTAAATAACTTTAAATCAATTTTTTTAAAACCATTTTATTATTCAATTTTTAAAATACTTATTCTCTCATCTTAAAATCTAAAATCAAATATGAAAATCGCATCAAATAAAATTGAAATTAAACAAATGAAAAAACATATGCAAAAACCACAAATAAATGACAAGGAGACCACTGAAAACGAAAAACCCAAAATCTTGAAACACTTATTTCCTCACTAACAAGAGATTAAGCCGTGAATTTAATGATGTGGATCCAACCATATTGGCAAGGGAGAGTGTAAATATAAAGCAAATGGGTGCCAAAAAAATTAAGGGTTTTACCACTAAGATATTGGTTCAATGCCAACAAAATAGTGATGAGAAAATATTAGTTACGCTTTTACTTCACCCACAATTGAAAGCCATCGATAACCCTTATAAATAATATTGGTTATAATGGTAATTCACATCGAAAAACATGAAGTATTAAAAATGTATTTAAACAACGAGAATAACAATTTTCCAAATGAGGAAATACATAATTATTTTTCAACCAACATTATGAGCAATGCCTAGCATGATCCTCACAATGCTAATAACAAACCTAGTATAACTTAACTACTAATTTTGACTTTTACATGGTTAGTAACAAATTTAGTATAACTTAGTATTTAGTATAAGTTAGTTATTAATCATGATTTTTTTTTTTATCAATTTTGATTTTTTGTTTTTCCATATTACAAAACAAGTTCTTGGAAATTATAAAGGAAAAGGTAATTTGTAAGAACATTAAGGATGACAAGTCTAATTTAATGAATACACAAACACTCTGTTGGAAAAAAGATAGCATATGCAATCATTTTTCAACTACCATTCTATATGGTACTTATTTATACATAGTTGATTGACACTTATAGTGATGTTTATATTGTTGACAACTATTTTTTACACTTTATATTTATACATAGTTGATTAACACTTATATTGATGTTTATATTGTTGACAACTATTTTTTACACTTTATTCAAGACAGGGTTGGCATATATTGCCCCAATGCATTAACAGCTCCAAAAATATTGATACCACTTTGTTCACATTATTAATACTTGTAGATAAGATAATGACCTTATATTTGACTTTTTTATTTTATTTTCTTCAATCTCAAATTAATTAGTTCACTCATATATTAATATCATTCATATATGTATAACATTCAAAATCACATGAAAATGATATATATAATGTAAGTATTTAGATTTTGAAATGAAAAATATATCCTTATTATAACTAATTTAAAATATTTTTTTATAGAAATAATAATTATTATAATTACACCTGGTCATACAATCCATTATAAGTATGATTGTTATATACTATAGAAATTGTTTATATAAAATTTTGTGAAATAGCATATTTTTTATTTAAAATTTAAATGTTCACTTTCCTTACCTATAAATTTAGACCACACCTTCAGCTTCAACTTTCTTTTGAAGTAACCAATATACACTTTCAACTCATTTTCATTGAAAAACGCAAACCTTCATTCCCACAACACAACTATAAAATAAAAATATACATATACATATACACAAACATCTTCCTATAACACACAAGGTATAGTTTCATACCCCTAATTCTCCTTAGGGGTGGATACGGTTAGCTACACATAAGTGTACACTTTTAGTACATAAATGCACCCACTATCCATGCTTTTAAAGTAAAATGCCTCACATCCATCTTTAGAAAGATAAAGTTGTGTGTTTATATACTTTATGAAAATGATAAATGCCCCATTAAGAAGTACCACATATGTAGAACGTTACCCTAAGTTGAAAAGTAGATGGAGAGTAGGTGAAAGTGCTTTAAAACCACAAATGCACACATTTGCTCGTTCAAAAACATTAAAAAAATAAATAAATAAACATTTCCAACTTCAAAAAATTAAAAAATTATACATTTTTAACTTTAAAAAATACAGAAATATAGAACTTCACTCCTTTAACCTAAAGAAAAATTAAAAAATAATAAATAGTCCACCCAATTTTCCAATAATGAAAGTTTGATAATGACTTGCAAAGAAAAATAAAACTAAATTTTAAACTTTAAAATATAGAACTTCACTCCTTTAAACCTAAAGAAAAATAAAAAAAATAATGCGTACTCCACCCAACTTTCCAAGAATGAAAGTTTGATAATGACTTGCACCTGACAACAAAGATTCTTATAAATATCAAAATATTTAGTATACTCGTGAATGGTGGTGACCACTTTTATATGCAACTGCATTTAAGAAATAAATAGGCTTTAAAATTTTTTCAAGGAAGCCGTGAATCGGTGGTCCGGCATTGTTTTATCGGGAGCCCGCAAATGAAATATCCGGTACCTGGAAGTTGGAACAGTGGAATCGTTGTCGGTTGGCGCATTCATTCCACACCGGAAAGTCCGTGCCGTAGGCAAAAGGACGTCCGTGATCAACGTGGAAACAGTCTGGCCTTGTACATACTTTCAATAGTCGTTAAATATATTTCCTGTAAAGTATGTCCACGTGGCATTTGATCTTTGAAAAAGCGGTAGTGGTTCTGTTGTGTTGTGAGAAAGTTAATCGAGTTAGGTTTTGAAAAGGAATCGGTTGGTGGTGTCTTTTCTGTATAAGAATTAAGTGGAAAAATTTAAAGTGAAATTTTAATGTGTTATTAGATTGTAAATATAGATTTAATATTTTAAATTTTTTAGTATTTTTTTGTACAGAGATTATCTATCAAATTTGTAATTTCAATAAATTGTTATTGAAATTTAAAGAAATTAGTCTGAAAAACCGCACTCAAAAAATTTCCAAAAAATCACATTAAAACAACTTAATCTTTTATTACTCCACTTTGATTTAATTAAATTTAAAATATAAAATACAACTGGATCTTTTATTACTCAACTTTGATTTAGTTGAATTTAAAATTTAAAATATGACAAACTTTTCGAACAAAGTTCCAATATTGTGACATGGATATTTGATAAATTTTTTTTTCCAAAAAAACTTAATAATTTTATATAAGAAATATAAAAACAAGCATGAGATTACATTCATTTTATTATATAAATTAATTTTGTTTTTTCCTTTTTCTTTTCGGTTATTTAATTACATAGAATTAAATAGTACACATACATAATAGCTTCTTAAGTATAAAACTTATATGTAATTGTCCACATAATGAGCGTGTAAATGGTAAAACACAACACAAACTCAAAAGACAAGCTGAAATTGTTTAAGGAAATAGACAAAAACCAGCTATAGTCCTAGCAGTGTAAACTAATAAATAAGTGAAAAGAGTTATATTATTAAAATGGTAGACCAATAAGTGTTTGCCAGGACCAAGATTCCTTGTGTAGCACATTTAAATAAGACAAAATAGAACCACAAATACTATATACTTTCCATAAATTTGAATTTCAACACTAAATACTGAAGTTTATGACTTAAAAGAGCAATTGCGCTTGTATTTTGAAGAACATTGCCATAAAATTCTTCATAAAGTAGATATCTAGTGATAAGCATATTACTTTTTTGGATAAAGAGTATATTATTGTGTTCAATACCTGGTAAATATGATGAAAATTGTTAATTGAGAAACTTTCTTCCTTTCTAGAATCCTTGATTTACATGGTTTAATTTTAAGACCTTGAGCTGAGTTGTACTTATCAACCAATCTGTTATACATTTGGAATCACCAAGAATTTGAAAACATTTTATCTTTTTTAAGTTAACAAGATACATAAGTGCCCAACAAGTAATCATTTTAGCTTTTGTATTTGTCCCTTTTTCAATACCAATTTTATACTAATAGGACTTGTTTCCCGGGAATTTGATAAGACCACCACCCCCACATCTTTCCCCTTGAGCTACACCATTGAGAAACCCATTGGATAAAATTGTGACAACCTAGGAAAAATAGTCTTCCTTTAGCATTTTTCTTTCTTATTTCAGGTTGTATTCCCTAAAAATAACCACAATCCTTGGAGTTTGAACATCAATATTAGTAGTTGTGTTTTTTAAAATAACCTTGTTTCTTAATATCCATATTCCCCATGCCACAAAGATAAGAAGGGTGTAATCATTCTTAATCTTAAAATTCCAATGATGTAAAACCTCCTCAAAAGTGGTATGTATTATCTTCTCTTTAATGCTTGTAACATGTAGGACAGAGTTCCATAAATCTTGTGTAATTTTGCAACAAATGAAGAGATGGTCCAAAGTTTCTTCATGGGTCTTATAGAGGCTAAACAAATTTGGGTTAGAAAAACCTTTTTTCTGAAGGTTTTCCCAAGTTAAGATTTTATTTTGAAATACTAGCCAAATCAAACATCTCAGTTTATTTGGGATGCTCTAGGACCAAATAAAATTGGTCCACCGACAAACGTTATTCCATAGCTGAAAGAGCAATAACATCATAAGTAAAACTTTGCTCTCACCTTACAAGAAGAATTGTCCCAACTCCAGACTAGTGATCATTTGTATCATTTAAGAAGATAGAATATTGTATAGCCTCTTTACAGAGTTATTCCATTCATCAACTAGCTTCCCCTCCAACCCAAAATCAGCAAAAACCAATTAGTAACCACAATAGAAACAAGTGGACTCCATTTTCTTAATGTTGTTAAGACAAAAGAACCCTTCTGAGTTTAGTAAACTTACCATCTCTTTGGAAAGTTTATAACAACTTACTCCTCCAATGAATGGATCTTTACCAAGTAACACTTGTTTTTCGTATCCATTTTCAAAACCAACCATCTGAAAAAAAAAATGAAAAGAGTCCATTAAGGCCTTCCAGACAATAGAGCCCTTGATGACCGACTTAACAACACTTCTGCTAAGCCAATCAACTACTGACAATTTTATAAGATACTTATTCCACAAAAATTGACTGCACAATCCTTCACCAAAAATTCATCTCCACATGTTTTTCATTACTATAGCCTTACCAAACCAAACCAGGCTCTTAAAATCCCAACCTCCAAGTTTTTTTTACATATACATAGATTCTTAGTTAACTATATGAAACCCTTCCTTGATTTTCATTCTCGTCCACAAAAAATAAACATCTTTTGTATTATTTTGCTAAAAATATATTTAGGAAATGACAACTAAAAGATTGGAATGTTTTCTAGTACATATGTCACTAGTATCATTCTTCCTCCCAAAGGAATCTAATTATAGCACCACAAACCAATATGGTTTTCAACTTTCCTAAAAAGTCACATTCAATCCTCTTTTTGGTAGCAGTTGAGCTTGAGATAAAATCCCAAGTACTTGAAACCATTGTCCAGGTCATCCACTTGAAAGGGTAAGAAAGTATTTATGATGGATAAGGTAGGAGGGTTTACCCCATTTTGTAAAAAATAATATTCTTCTCACTAATCTCCATACCATTAGCCTAACAGAGTATGTCTATCATTTTAGAAAAAGCCTACCATTCAAACATAGATCCAGCTCTCATAAGCATGACATCATCCACAAACAACAAATGAGTGATATACTATTTGAGAGAGACTTTTATCTCTTTTATGTTTCCTTCTTTTATTTTATTCAATAAAAGGAGACTCAACCCTTCCATGACTAAAAGGAAAATGAGAGGTGATAATGAGCACCCCTATCTAAGTTCTCTTGAGTTAGAAAAGTTGCTAGAGGGGGACCCATTTATCAAGACTGAAAAATTAGCTAAAGTCACGCAACCCATAATCCAATTTGTGACTCAGAACTCCAAATGAGTATGAAGTAGATAAATTCCAATTTACTTTGTGATAAGCCTTAATAAGTTCTATCTTGAGTACCAAGGAATCCAAATGTTTTATTTTAATGGAATGAAGCACTTTTTGTGCTATACTAATAGCATCGTGGTTTTTCATGTCTAATAGGAAGCCAAATTATTCTAGGGACATCTTCTCCACCAATTTATATTTAATCCTATTTGAAATCACTTTAGAGATGATCTTGTAGATAAAATTGCATAGTGAAATGGGCCTGTAGTCATTAAAGATCTTAGATTTGGAACTTTTTGAAATCATGGTTAAATAGGTTACTTCACAACCTTCAAAACCTTTCCATTTATTCTATATTCCTCCACCACCATACAAATATTAGCTTGCATAGGGTTAAAAAAACAGAGGAAGAGTTCCATTGTCTAGCCATCCAGCCCTGAACTTTTGTCCTTTGCAAATTGCTTCAGAACCCCTTCAATTTTAAGCAAAGAGATAGGTCAAAGGTCTCCCTATCCTACCGGAGTCCTCAAAAGTGAAGAATATTAGATAGTGTTGAATGACTTACAACTGAGCTACAATGTTATTTGATCCCAAGTCCTTAAACAAAGAGGAAAAATTATTTATAGAAACAACTTCTAACTCTTTTTGCCTGGAGATAATTGTACCTTCCACCTCCTCTAATTCCCCAAAGGAGTTATTAATCCTTTTGTGATTAGAAAATTTATGGAAATTTTTGGTATTTCCGCCCCCTAGCTTGATACAAGTTTCCCTGCTCTTGAGCCTCCATGACTCCCCTTCAATCCTTAAAAATTGCAATTCCCTGGCTTCCAAAATACTCATCTTATGTTTTATCTTAGCAGAGAAATTGAAATTAATGAAGGATTGAGATAATAATTATAATGGAAATTTATAATAATTATTATTATATTATAATAATATGATAATATTATTTTTATTATCAATAATATAATAAATATTGAATATTTTTTTTAAAAGACACAATTATATTTCTATTAATCAATATAGATTATGGCTAGAACCATTACATTCAAAAGCAACAACATTTCGACAACCCTCCAAAAATGCTCTAACCAAAGTCTATGAGTATTTAGAGATGTCATCTCCAAATTTTCTACATCATTTTTCTTATAATTCTACCAAAAAACCTCATTTATATTTACAAACTTACATAACGTAAGATAACTAATTCTAAAAAGTAACTACCCAGATCCTCTTGCTTCATGCTGCCTAGTTTCTTCCATGTCTTTAGCGTCCGCTTCCTCTTGTTGGCCTGCTTCCATTGCTTCCCATTGATCAATCTCCTGCTGCATCTCCAGCTAGTCATTGAACTCTGGAGGGAGAGCTCCTCTCTCCCTAGGCGCAAAATCATGCTAACCACCATCTCCAAGGCCAAACTCTTATTTTAAAACCGATACAACAACATTCTCCACTTTAAAATTTGAATTCTCCACTTTAAGGTCAAGGTTCTCCATCTTTGACAAAATTACCTCTGTTACAGCTTGCACATTCTCCACATCTTTCTTTAAGCCATCCAGTTTATTCGAGACTAGAGTGAAATGAGATTGGACCTTAAAAATAATTTTCCCTCTAATTCGAGATATCATATCCTCAACTTCCTACTTGAACACTCGGTATAATTCCTTATAGGAGCCACCGATGCCATTTCCTGATGGGGAGGCCATTTCTTTAGCATGACAAGATTGAGTAGTAAGCCACAACGCATATGCTCTCCAAAACCATCCTCTTATAGCCAAGTTTAGCTCCAACAATATAGCGTGGCAGGTCCCTTCATTTTCAATATTCTTCGAAATTCCACAACCTGCTACCGAATTGATATTCATTGTTTCTTGATTTGGATTGTAATCCCACATGATTGAACTGAGACGTTCCTCCTCGAGCTTAGAGAAAACTACTCCTTTGTAGCTTCTCTACCCTAAATCTTGGATTATGGTCTCCTAGTTGTCCACATTCATGGCATTACTCTTATTTATTAACCATCCATTGGGTGAAGGGCCCAGCTTGCTACCAAGACATCCACCGCAGAACAAATGTGCCATGTAATGAAGATAACATTTAATCAACATATCAATGAGTTTATCCTTCTTAATAATCCTCCTTCGCTTCGAGGTTATCAACTTAAATGTAATCATGGGATGCGACAAGTGGATATTGTGACCTCTGTTGAGATTGCAACAAGATGATGGAGCTTAGTGAAAAGAGTCGCCTTCACTAAGTGGGCCCGCAGGCTATTTTTGGCGCAAGTCTATTTTTAGACTATGTCTATTTTTAGACATATGGATCATGTCTATGGATTGCAGGTTGCTGTTATGGATGATTGATCAAGTTGGGAAAAATAGATGGACTTCTATTTTTGATGAAAGTGTGAGTGATCACAGTGTGAGTGATCAAGTCTATTTTTAGACTGGCTATCAAAAATAGAAAAGTCAAATATTATTATTTCACAATAATATTTGGACTATAAACTTAATCTTATTCTCTTGGAGCTCTTCAGTTTGAGCTACAGAGGTGGCAATGCAGCTGTCAGAAGGAAATCCGCTTTTCTTATGAGTCAGTTGAGTTGTTGCATGCATGACTTCAGTTAGAACTCAATCAGTTGAGTTTGGTGGAGTTGATTGTGGAGTTGATGGAGTTGTGTTCAGTTTAGCTTTGTTAAACTGGTTGTATTTAGTCTAACTGGAAAATAGACTAGATATGAGTTGGGTGAATTAGTTATTAATTAATTCACAAGTTATTAACTCATAATACAACTAATGAATACATCATTTAACTCAGTTGCATGTCAGTGCATGTTCAGTTCAGCAGGGACAGGTGTTAGAGAATCAGATTGCTTTCAGTTGTGACTATAGTTGTGCACCAGATCTTGCACAATCAAGGGATTGAGTATGCCAATGAGTTTTCCCATGTATTTGCCCACATTTTAGCTTATGCTCACGTCCACAAAGCGTGAGTGAATATTTTGCAGGTGAAAAACGAGTTTGGTGAGCCATTCTCATCAGTTCTTGAGCAGGTATTGAGCAGTGGAGGCAGGCAAGCAGTGGAAGAGATTTGGAGATCAGATCTGAGCTGTATTGTGTGTAACAGAGGTGGAGATATTTGTGAGAAGTATTATGCTGTGTAATGTTACATGACTCAATCATTAATATACAGATAGTTGGGGTTTTTAGCGAGATGCTTTCCCCGGGATACATACTGTGTTAATGTGTGAATGCTCTTGATGTTTTATTGTTATTGATGCTGCTATATTGATGATCAACGTAGGCTTATGTATTGTGTATGTTTTCCGCAATAGTACATGATCAGGATAATCTCCATTGAATATGTGTTAAATTATTCAAAATTTCTACATAACAATGGTATTTGACCAAAAATAATGTAAATAAGAAGAGTTTCACTAAGCTATAAAAACAAAGTTTAATGAGCTAGTTGTCTACATCATGCATGAGGAAAATTTGCAGAATAAGATGAATTCGTTGATGCGATCTACTGTAAGATTGAAAATTGAAGAAATGGTAATTAAATCCTACACTTGTAAAGTGATCAAATGCTGGTTCAAGTACAGTAAACTTTAAATTCTATGAGAAAGTAGAAATTTGTCTTTTTGGGCCTGCATAGGGGCCCTTTCCTCAAATCATGATCCCTGAACGAAAACCTGAGGCCAAGACACCTATTGATAGCTTTTTTGTGCTCCTTTTATCCCCTATAACCCACCGCTAAAGTAAATGACAAATGGAAGCAAACTAATAAACAAACTAATCAAATCTATACTACTTGCAACGAAATACTTCTAAGGAAAATTTCACCATGAATCTATGAAACTAATCTAAGCATACAGATACAAGAAGAGGAGCCTTTGCTACTAGGGTTGTCCCTAACCCAAGAGCTTTAGCCCTCTCAGTTAACTCAGTACTGGATCATAAAAAATCTCATTCTCATTATAAAAATAGAAAATTACATAACAATGTCTTCCACATGTCTGGAGTCCCAAAATAACTAGTGTTTTTACAACAAAAATTCGAAGCCTAATGAGGCTCTAGGCTTCTTTATTTATACAACTAAAGTCTCCAACAATTTCCTTAAATCTAGGGAGCCTCAACTCCCAAACGTGAGATGAAATAATTGTTTGACTATCACTTGCTCGACTGCCTTTTGATCTTCATTGCTTGGTTGCTTGTACTCCGAGCTAGTGTTATTGATGGAGTAATATTCGAATGAGGGAGGAGTAAATGAGGAGAATTTACCTCCTAAAAGCTCTCTTCGTTGTCCCATTTGAGTTTCAGCCTTTAATCTTGCCAAAATTCCCTGATTTTCTCTCACAAACCTGCATTTAATACACATTAGTCCTCTAGGCATAATATCTCACTTTCACTCATGTCATTAAACAAAATATAATCAAAACATGTAATAAATTGTGAGAAGAGTTGCTTTGACTAAGATAGGAGGCGAATGAAGGTCCATATAGTTACCTAATTATGAGGCTCATCAAGTATTAAATGCCACTGAGTCTCCATCTTTCATCCTAAGGTTATACAACTTTTTCCATAGGAATAGTTTATTCACCAGAGACTTAGATTGGTATAAAGTCCCTAACTTGTCCCACAAAGCCTTCACCATAGCTTCTCATGACACATTCAACAATACTGAAATTGAGACACACAATTGTTTTGTGCTCTTTTCCTTCCGATCCAACTTCTTCCATTCTTCATCAGACACTCCTTTTGGTTTAGTACCTAGATCTATCATGATCCATTGATATTTATCCATCAACAGATCCTCCATATTGAATTTCTACAACTCAAAACTTTGACCATTAAATTTCTTGATCTCTATCTTTCCACTGCTCACCATCTTCTTTCACTACCAAAATCGTTCATGTAGATCTCCCACTGAATAGGGTCTACCATAGGCCCAAACGAAACCCCTCAGCAACAAAGGCGTCCCCTTGAATCCAAAATTGGTCTGATACCAATTGTAGGTTTTAAACCCATAAAAAAATTACCTACATACGAATTCTAAAACATAGAAAATAAATAATAGAAAGAGCATAATGTTAGTTCCAGTCTTCAAAACCTGTCACCAGGGATCAAAATGGGCTCTTACTATGTCTGGTTTTCAGAGATATTTTGCACATGAGTTTTAGTGCAAATAGTATCCTAAGTATTCTCATCATAGGAAGCTCAGAAATATATTTCCAACGGTATATTTCACGCCCAAAACCAGTTTCTAGATCAGAAGATATGATCGAAATGAATGATTGATTCTTGGTTATGCATGTTTTGAGGTCATTTGCTGCACACAGGAACAAGTTTGCTACAAAATAATTTTATAAAGTAATGGAAATGAATTTTACAAAAGTGAAAGAGTCTTTTGTCAATCACATACCAAATAACAAAAACCTCGTTCAGTTTATGCATACATGTTACTATATGAGAGATATGAAATGATATTTGAAGCCTAGATTAAAACAAAACAAATTTTGCATTCGTTTCACTGTTTTAGTCATTGTAGTGCAACACTATGTTACAATAGATGGAAAGTAATTTTGAGAAACCCAAGGAGGCTTGTGTCAATAACAAGCCATATAACTAAAACGTCTTTCATTTTATTCACATGTGTTATGAATTGGAATATTTGACTAAATATTTACAGCCTATTTTTACATATTTAAATATTTAATGATTTCCTATTTTAGAGATTATTTTATGGCACCAATTCCAAGCAACGGGTAACAAATTTCCAAAATTTGAGAGAGTTTTGTCTCAAACATGATCTTATCTACAAAATCCTCTTTCAATTTTGTAACAGGTGTTATGGTTCAAGAGATACGAGTTCATATTTGACCCTTATTTTCATAAATTTGGTCCAAATTTAATGTAACTGTTTCTATCTTTAGGGAGATGGTTGAGCTCGACTCCCTTCATATAGGGATGAGATAATTGTATATATTTTATGAATTTCGGAGTGTAAAGGGTTCAAAATTTTCAGCAGAGGAAAGCTTCTATTAGACTGTGTAAAGATTAAACTTTTCTGAATAATATTCTATTGGAGCAGCCTCTACCCTTTAAAATTAGGATCCATCATGATGTTTAATGTGCAGCATGTTTTTCTTGTAAATTCATTTCCATGCTTTGTTTTTTCTGCTAATTTCATTACAACATTCTCTAAGGTAAGTGTTAGGAATCCATCCATGCACGATGCTCCTTTCACAATGATTATGTTGTTTAATGTAGTGGTTATCTTTTCAGAATCCATCCTATGTTAGATGCTCTGTTGTGTAACCCTGTGCTTCTCTTTCTTCTAAAGTTGCCACTATAGATCCATCCCCTGATTGATTCCTGTAGGGTAGTGGTATTTTTCCTCTTTTCTTCTCTCATTATATCTTTAATCTGGCTTAACATTGTGATTACCTTGCCCCAAATTTTCCAGCAGAAACTAGCCTCGATTCCATAGCCCAATGGTCCCTTCTCTTGATGTTTTCGACCCACATTTTTCAAACAAATCCTCATTCTTCATAGCTAGCCTAAGATTCAATTATTTCAGCCACCCTCAGTTAGCAAAGAGAGAGCCCTCTCTGGTCTGGCAAGGCTAGATGCCAGATCAAAAGCTTGCTCTATGGTTACCTCAGAATTGCCACTTCTCAACCTTGAGGTTCATTCTCAGTGCTAACACATAACACATAAAACAATTATACATAGAGATTTTCCCCTAGATCCCAAAACTGGGACTACAAATTGATTTTTCATGATGTTCCTTTCAATGTTACTATATATATATATATATATTTATATATATATATATATATTTATAATATTATATATATATATATTTATTATATATATATATATAATATTAAATATGCCGAAGCATCCAATACCATGGAATGAAAAACCATTGCACTCAAAACCATGTGCGAAAACCATGCACGAAACCAGAGGTAGGTCCACCCACCTAATCGTGGAGAGAATATAACACAACCCAACGAATTCCTTCCATACTGCAACAAAAATGACTCCATTTATGGAACTTTATGGATATCGTCCACTATCCATCACATCATATTTAAGAGAAAATTCTAAGGTTCAAGTAGTGGAATATGACATCGAGCATCAACAAGTTCTCCATCTCTTAAAGGATAACCTTACTTTAGTGCAGAATAGAATGAAAAAACAGGCATATCAACATCACAACGAAAGAAGTTTTGATGTAGGTGACTGGGTATTCCTACGTCTACAACCATATAAACAAATGTCTCTCAAGTAAGATAAGAAGGATAATAAATTATCACCAAAGTATTATGGTTTGTACAAGGTGTTGGAAAATATTGGTACTATGGCATACACATTGGAGCTTCCTACAACTTCTCGAGTGCACCTACTTATCCATGATTCATGCTTAAAGAAGGTTATAGGTGACAAACTTCTAGTTCAAACAATAATGCTAGCACTTGATGAGGAAGGAAAAAATCATATTGGAACCTGAATCATTCACAGAAACAAGAACTCGATAACTGCAAAATTGATCAGTTTCAGAGTATCTCATCAAGTGGAAGAACTTACCTACTAAATATTCCACATGGGAGGGTGAGAATTTTATATAGAAGTATCAAAAACTACTCAAGCATTGAGGACAATACTTTTTTGAAGGAGAGGGGCATGTTGGGTCCCTATAATACTAGTGATTCCCCCATTACTATTTTCATTATAGCCCTTATTGTTATTGTTGTTCCCCTATTGTTCTCACATTGTTATTATTGTGCCCCATAGAATCCCACTATTGTTATTGTTGTTCCCTTATATTATTATTGTTATGTCAGATTTGATTATATTGCGACCCTTTAAACTCCTATATATAGAAAGGAGGTTTTGTCATTTGTATCGTCCAAGAAATTTTCATTTGTGTAATTTAAAGGAGGTTTCCCCCTCGAAGAGGCTGATTTTTAAGGCGTTGGTCTATCTTTTCTTCTATGTTGTGAGTTAGTTGCATAACACCTATTGTCACTTCCACACAACATCTGCTACAAACAAAAAAAAATCAGGGTCTTATGTTCATAGGCCCTTGAATATGGGTATCTTGATCGTGTCCGCCATGTTGGGTATTGGAGGTGGAGGGGTAGGTGTAGGTGTTTACGGTGGAGGTGATGGTGGAGGTGGAGTGGAAGGATTTTGTATCCCCGCTACTCTTCTTTACCGTCTGTAACACACCTATAGGTGGTCTCAGAAAACTACTTTCTTCATCAATATCAGGTGCTCCAAACAAAGGGCTATATTCAACACCTGAATCTAGGTATCCTCTGAATGTTTTTCCACTTCGCATAGCTATCGTTAGGTCTCTTCTAAACGTTAATTTAATGGCATAACCCTTTTCTCTCACAATAGAATTTTAATCCAAGTCTTCAGGGATTTCAGGTAGTTACCTCTTGGTCCTTTGAAGAATCATCCTTTAACTTTTCTATAGCTTAAAGATGTATCGATCACGAATTTAGTGATGAATCCGCCCAAAATTCTATCAATCCAGTAATAGAGAGCTCTCGCGATCTTGTTTTTTCAAGCTTACATATGCCTTACCAACTCTGGATTCCACACAATAGAGTTTACCAACTTCCACGTGCCTTGGTTATCTACCAATTTCAACAACCATTGGTGTAATTCAGATGAAAAAGATAAAAAGAAAATTTTGTGTTCATCCATATACAGATATCAATTTAGCCACTCTTCCTTCAAAAAATGCATATTCTTGTTTTCCTGAGTTGTAAATTTGTGCAGCTTTCGATCTATCCAATTCTCGATTTGTTTCATAGTGGGGAACAATTTATTCGACATCAAACATTCCTCAAATAGATCTGGGTCTTGGAAACGGAACCCTTTTTTGGCTTGAGGGGTCTTGACCCAAGTTTAGAGTTAGTTGCACCAACCAACAAAACCCTAAATGGTTGGGCCTTTTGGTAGCAACACAATGTAGCGAAGGTTGTAGTATCACCTGAAGCAGTATTGGGGGATGACAGAACAAGGTTTTTGGATCCATTGGTCTATGTGATGGGTTTCTGTTACTTCTAGGGCTTTATCTCCACCTTTGAAAACCCTAACCCTTTAACTATAGAAAATATAGTAACTTACATAAACAATTTCTAACCCTTCGCGAAATACTTAAAGAATTCATAACATCATGTAAACTATCATATTTATTACTTTCATGTACCAATTAAGTGTTTCTTCAGATAAGTGCAGAAAAAAAAGTGAATACACATAAATTTCATAAGTAAATGTAAGGACCCAAATACACAATTTGTAGCTCCAAAAATATAATTTCATAAGTAAATGTAAGTACACATATTCACAATTTGTAGGTCCAAAAATAGTCTTTATTGATATAATATTTTTGTTACAGACTCTTCCTCCCTGGACACACAACTGCAGGGGCCTGTGCACTCAGCTTGTGGACTTACTAAGGTATCCATGCACATAGTAGTAGGAAGAATAAGGAAAAGAAGAAGGATAAGAGGAGAAAAGTGGAGAGAAAGAATGGAATGAAGAAGCAAGCCCCAAGGAACATACCAAGGAAATGGAGGAATCTCCAAGGTTGTCTCCAGAACTCACCGAAAGGGAGGCAACTACTTCCTTTACTTCCCTAAGCACACCTGTCAGGTGAAAAGGGAAAAGACAAAGGCAAACTCCCCCCATTTAAAAACAAGGAGGAGCACTAGGATCAAACAAGGGAAACCAGAAACACCCACCAAGAAACCAATCATAATTGAGGGCTCACCAAAAGAGCAAGAAAATCTAGTTTCCCTGGAAATAAAAGGTGAAGAGGGAACATAAAAAAAGCCCCCCCAAAGTCTCCCATAACCTATGTTAGGAGGTTTGTCACCAGATCAAAACTAGCAAAGAAAGATAAGGCATATTTGACCCAATTTCAGAAAGGAAAAACCCTTCTACAAGATCCTTAGACAGTCCTACATGAAACTTTATCAACAGTACAGGAAATACAGAAAAAGCTACAGAGAGGACAATAGGGACAAAGGGAAGGCGAGGAAGCAACAAGACAAGTGCATGAGGGAGAAAATTCTCCAAAGACATTTGAGGGAGAGTTCCAAGAGCTGCATGAGCCTAGTCCACATCCCAATATAAGATCTTATTATAGGTTCATTGAGGGAGGCAGAGTTATACCACAAAAACTTCCCGTCCCCCTCTTCTTTGAGCTTGAGAAAGAGAAATGGAGTACACATCATTGGATGAAAATTTCCAAATCAAAGAAGGTAGAGGATGTGGGCCATATGGAAGAGAAACTACTAGAGATGAGCAAAGAGTTGAGTATGATAAGAGAAATGGAAAAAAATATGAGATCTCAACTAGAAGCAGAAAACACATGGCTAAGGAGGCAGTTACAGGAAAAAGAGAGCTAGTTGGCCACCATGGAAAGCCTCTCCATGGGGGAACTCTAGTACAGGATGCCACAAAAATCATATGCCTTATACCTCAAAGATCAATGGCTACAATTTTAGATGAAGACACTAGCACAATAGGGGACTATGCCTTTCCAATATTATAGGAAATGCATTGAACTATGTGACAAGAGCACACTAGAGGATAAGGCCAACATATCTAAATTCTACTTGCACAACTTGGCCTTAACATACTTGAATGTGTGGGACTCAATGCAAAGTTTGGGGACTTATAACTAATAGACCTTGCATCATGGATGAGTCACGAGGAGAATAGGGCTAAGGAGGTGAAGAGGGTGTTGGAAAGAGAAGAAAAGGAGCCCCTTTACATCAGAGGAGAATAGATAAATTCAATGGCTGTCATTAGCATCCACAACACCACTGCCAATGATCCTCAACTTGCACCAAGATACGTAGCTACACAAGAGAAATAAATCACACATTTTGAGAACACCTTGATATTTCTAGGGAATGAAAGCTAACAAGAATGTCAAAGGAGATGAATCACCCTACCATACAACCTAAGGATCAGGGAGTATCATTCCCCTAAAAGGATAAGAGATGCACTAGAAAGGACCCTGCTGTATAAGAATTCACTGCAGAGACTCAAAATTCAATTGGATTGGTTTGAATCTCAGTCCACCCTTGCTATTGGATATGGTAGAAGGTAGAAAGGAGGAATATGAAAGAAAGCATTGGAGGAAATAGAGAAACATGCAAGGTTTTATCTGCAAGAGGAAACTCCATCAACAGAGGACTGGGATGTCAAAGAGGCCACAAGAGATATGAAAGATATGGAAATAGAATAAGTTTCTCTGAGGATGAGAAACGCTTTCAGTAGGTGGATGATGATGAGGCTCATCAATAAGTAAATTATATGGGCCTTAATTCCACTCTCCAGCTTATAAAATCAACGTTTCTTGAATTTCTTTAGATATTTTATTATATTTTTCTTAGTGAGAAGGGTAAAGGTGAGATATTGTGTCATGTCGCCTTATGTGCATTAATTGTATGATTTGAAGTGTTTTTGGGCTAATTTAAGTGCAAGAACTCGAAGTAGACATGCAAGAGGTATTTAAGGAGATTAGGTCTCCCTCCTTAACTCCTCAGTCACTCGAACATTCCTCCACCAGATCTCAACATCTCAGAGTTACAAGTAGCCAAGCGCACCTAGTTTATTAGTAGCCAAGTCAGTGAGAGTTCAAGACAAGACAATCTTGAGTTTGGGATCCAAGCATCCATAATTTTAAGAAATATATTGGTAGCTCCATTTGTGTAAATAAGAAGGTTGTGCACCTCATTAGGATTGGACTTTTTATTATAGCCAAGAGGCAATTTCGAGCTAAGGTATTGTGACTATTATCCTCATGTTATTTTTGACATTTTGGTGATACTGAAAAGGGTTTCTTTGCTCAAGCACTGAGTTGACTCAGAGGGTTGAAGCTCTTGGGCCAAGGCCCAACCCTAGTAGTAGAGGTTCCTATTTTTGTACATGTATTCTTAGATTAAAATCACAGACTAGCTGTTGAAGTTATCTATGCTTTGTTTAATTTATAAGTCTTTGAATGATTGGTTAGCTTTTGTTCCATTAGTTTGAGAAGTAGATCAATGTTACAGTAGTGAAAGAAAAGACTTCAGAAAATCTTGTGACAGTGGCATCATCCTCATCTCCCTCATGGGATCATGGTTTGAGCACCCCACTCTCACAGCTCCAAAAAAGTTTTATCATTTGGTTATTACATAGCTTAGGATTTCTTGTTGAGTATATCATTGTTGATGATTTCTTAGAAGCACCTGAAATTTTCATTTTAGTTTCTTGAGTTTTTTGTATATTAGGAATAATTCAATTCCATATATTTAAGCCATTATCCATCAATAAATAAGTTTCTCAAATTCAACTCATATTTTCCACATTTACATAAAGTTGTGCATGAATGAAGAAAATAATATGTTGTTGTAGGAGTTGTTGATATGTAGGGAGGAACTCATTCCACTAGCGTCATCTAAGTATTCTCCACCTCTCACCCAACCCTACCAATCACTAATTTAGATTTATGTGTGTAGCAACCGTGGACAACCACTTTGAGCAAATCCAACCATCCTAAAGAGTTGGGTTGATCCTTGGGTAGTGTGCACCTTCCCCATACCTTCTTCCACCATCATATATCTTCCCAACACTTCCTTTCACCTTCCCTACCTTCCTATATCTTTCAGCTAAGTTTCCTGTAGTAAACTAGGACATCTTGTAGTAACTACAAGAAACCCAATAACAACCTGTTTATAGACTATTTTCGGAAGAAATGATGATCAGAGCCTAGGGTAGGACTCCAACTTGAATTCCATACCCTTAAATTCCATTTTGGACCAACCTTTTCATACCTTCCTCCCCTACAAAACATCAACTTGTTTAGCTTCGAATTTACATTTCTAAATTGAAAACCAAAAGACTCTTTTCTATAATATTTAGCTAGTGCATGCATACATCAGTCATAGAAATGTTAGGATAATTTCTATGCTTACATAGTCTAGATATGTTGGGTGCAGGATCCCCCAAGGGGAGTTTTGGGCTTAAATCCTAGATTTTTACTAAATTTGATGTAAAGACTCTGCATTTTGTGGGCATGGAGCAAGAGATTGTAAATGAGTCATAGGGTTGTCCGCCCTCATTTTTGTAATTTAATTTCAGCTTTAGAGATCTATCCATGGTCCACGGACCATGAGATTGTATAAATATACCGAGGCTCTAAGTTGTAAAGCACTGAAGTAATGGATGGAGAATTGAGTCTGATCTAAGTGTAGAGTCGAGACATTGGGTCATAAAGTAGGAGAAGGTTCTGTTGGGCACCAAAATTTCCTATCTTTTCCCCACATTTCCACTCCTATTTTCAGCCTTTTTGCATTCATTCACATATTTTTATGTGTAACATTATGAGGTAAGTCCCCTTTATCATCTCTTGGAATATTTAATTAATGAAGTAGAGTCATAAGGGTTTCAACCTACACAAACCACTAAAACTTGTGATGACTACAGATTCTGGAGCATAAGCGTTGATCACATAGCATATTGCAACAGTTCTGCGATTCACAGCAGCTGATTGAACACGGCGTAACAGCATAACTAATTGTAGCCACTCTCAACCTGTGTTTGGCCATTCTTTTTCTTGGCTCTCTCGGTGTTGGTGCTCTAATACAACGGATGTATATATTTGGGCATATAGTTGCCAGGTTTCAGGGAGAATTATTCTCCTTTGTATTGTATAAAATATGGGGCATTCTTGTATCAAGGGGAACCTGGTATGCTATTGTAATATCATTATTTAGATTAATAATATATAAACCCTTTTTGTTGATCTATCGTTCATTGTGAGTAACACAGCCCTGATCAGAGAGCTGGGCCCGCTCTTCTAATCAGGTGCTATGTGTTCCTTGTGTTGTGTGTACTTTCTATTGCTGTGTTTATTTCCTGTTTTTGTTGCAGATCTCTTAGATAACTATGAATACCTTTTTACATTTTGCAGCTGAGCTTTACTTCTGTCTCAGTAATGTTTTGATTGCCAATCACGAACCCTTGGTTGAGGGAAGATCATAACCTTGTCCCTGCATATACCTTGAGTGTTGCCTTGAAAGAATATGCACCCGGATTAATACATTAATGTAGGAAAAGGAGTGGATAAATTATTCATACTTGGAGACCAACATTTTGGAACCATTGCCGAGGAGGCTAACGAGGTGCAAGACATGACCTGTGTTAACCAGTGGGTCAATCTCTCATCCTGGGGAGAGAACGAGTTCTCTCACTTTGCTCCAAGTCTTAAGCACATGTATTTTGTTTATTTTGAACTTTTATTGTTTTGTTTTTTTAGTAGGGCTGAGCTCTTGCCCTGGGGAGGGAGGAGTCTTTTGACGCCCTGCTCCAGGCTTTGAGCTTAGATTTTTCTAGCATTTTTGTTTTGATTTTGAGAAACCCAATCTCTTGCCCTGAGGAGGGAAGGGTCCTCTCACGCCCTACTTTAGGTCTTGAAGTATTAAGGTCTTCTCGTGTGTGTGTTATTTCTTGATTAGGGTCTTGTTCTGGGGAGGGAGGAGTCTTTTAATGCCCTGCTCCAGGTCTTGGACCCTAGGTTCCTGTATTCTTTTCTTTTCTTTTCTTTTTTTTTGTCATCAACAGCCCTCTCTTCAAAGCAATATCTCGTCCTAGGGAGGGAATGGTATTTTAACACCCTACTCCAAGCCTTGAGCATAGTGGTTTGATTTCTTCCACCACACCAACTTGTATGAACAAAGAGCCAAATAAAAGGGGAAGAGGGAGATCCCCAAAGAACGAAAGACGGGATTTGGGTAGGAACACCTACATCCAGTGAATCATTGCAAAAGCAGAGTCAGAGGCATCTTCCCATGTATCCATGAGACTAGGTGCATGAACAAAATCAGAGGGACAATCTGTAGCTTAACTAGTGTTGTTCATAGCACCCCCTGCTGATTCAATACAACAGGCCCTTCCAGTAGCCGGAGAGACAAGCAACAATATGCCTACTAAATGAATCTCGTTGCTTGCAGCAGAAGAAGAAGAAGTTACAAGTAAATCATTCAGAGGAACTATCCATCCCAGTATGGAAGAAGAAATTACAGAGAGGAGATCCAAAGGATCCAGCCATGGTGACAGGGGGTAAGAGAATGTAGAAACATTTCTATCACCAAAGGATAGAGGGAGTGCTATTAAGGCAACTCAAAACCCTATGGTAAAAGTCCTTCCTGCAGAGTCAACTGAAATTCTTAGTGAGTATTGGAGGATATTCATGGCACCTACAACCTCTACTATTGACTTCCCAATTGGGGATTTGGGGACTAGTGCACCAACAAAGCCCATCCCTCTAACGGCTTTACCTAGTTTCCATGGGCTTACTTCAGAGGACCCTGACACGTTTTTGTTTGAATTTGACATTGTGTGCCGAGGGTATGATTACATAATGGGTGCTTAGAAATTGAAAACTTTCCCTGCTATGCTAAAAGGGACAGCCCTGTGGTGGTTTATGGGTCTTGGGGGAAGGTCTATCACTACATCAGAAGCAATGAGAATTGCTTTCTTGGAAAAATACCAAGACTACCGTAAATCACGGGATATTAAAGAAGAGCTTTTTGAATTTATACAGAGAAAGGACGAAAATATGGAAGACTATGTGGAACGCTTTAAATACACATTGCAGATGTCAGGTCACTCTTACTTGGATAAAGACATTCTGAAAATTATCCTTCTCCAGGCCTTCCGAGAACTCTTTGGAATTGTTAAATATAGTCAGAAAGGGGGATATATCAAACGAGGACTTTGGTACCATCTGTGAGTTGTGTCTTCAATGGTCAAGAGAAATTGCAAGAAATAAACAAGGGATTTGATCAACAAAGGTATCTGGCGAAGGTGTTACAAAAGCAGAAATTGGGAACCTGCTGGACAGCATGAGGACTGATATCCTGAGTACCTTGTCTGAATAGATAGACACATTTTAGGTAAATAGAAACAACTAAAATTAGAAAGAACTATGGTTGTATTTTTCCCCACATGCAGAAAGAAACATTCACAGAGGGAATGTCCGTTGAACTCTGTAGAGGAGTGTGCAATCTATGAATTAAAGCATGCGACAAGTTCATGCCCATCTTTGTGAGGACTAAAAGTGGTTTTTCAAGGGGCCGAAGAAGATATGGAGTAGTTGTACTTTATGGGACCTAAACATCCATGGCAACCTCGTCCGTCAATGGGAAATCAAGGTGTGTTTCCAGATCCATCTCAATATTTTAGCAATTTCAATGTGGGTCCCTAGACCGTGCCTTATTCGCCTGTATGGCCCCACTACCACTTTCCACCTTGGCAACAATGGGCTCCTCAAGCTAGTTCAAGATCCTTGTGGGCTCTGAACTAGCGAGGACCTTCCCCTCCTGGTCAGTTTTCTTAGTCGATGCCACAATAGCAACTTCAGTTTCCCTCTAATGTGCCCCCTAGCAATGAGCCTATTTGTCCTCAATTCCCTATCCAACCCAATCCAATTCCTACCAATAAAGGGGTTCAGAAAGCTGACACCCTCAACCTACCTTCATACAACATTTCCATCATAGAATTGTATGAGATGCATTTACGATTTGGGCGGCCCGTAGGCACCCAACCCTTGCTAGTTATCATTGAGCAGACTGAAAGTGAGGAAAAAGAACCAGAAACGGTTGGAGAGAAAACAAACCAAGTTAACAAAAAGCATACACCTCCTCAACCATTAGTTACTCAAAAACACCAAGTTGAACCACCCTATCTGGAAGGTCCATGCCTATAAAGTATGGGGATCCTGAGAACTCAATTTTGACCATGCACATTAATGGGGTAGAAATTCCAAATGTATTGGTAGATTTGGGTGTTGCTACAAATGTAATTACTGCTGAAACCATGCATGCATTAGGACTTCGTAACTTGAAACATACACCTATGGTATTAGAACTGGCAGATAGATCTACAGTTAAACCAGTAGGGAAATTAGAAGATATCATCATTTCAGTGGATTCATGGCACTACCCTATGGACTTCCTAGTACTCCAAACACAATCTCCAGCTAGAGGCCATCCCTTGATCCTGGGAAGACCATGGTTGGCAACTACAGACACTTATATTGGGTGTCGGTATGGGTATATGATCATCTCAAATGGGAAAAATACTAAGAATCTTGTGTTATATCCTCCCACAAAACCTAACCCATCAGCAAAACAAACAAGCCACAAGAAATTTGTAGATAAGAAAGAGTCTAAATCAAAAAATGAGGAGTTAAGACCAGTTCTCACTATTGCGTAGGCCCTCCAGTTGAAAGATGAAATAGTAGATGACGCAATTACTACCTTTATCAGTGATCATTGTTCTGTTTTAGATTTGAATCAGCAAATCCTGGAGTCCATCTTAAGCTGTGAGACTCAAGAAAGTATTAGAGCGGCAGATGGATTCGAGGAGCTACCTACAACTATGCCCCATGACAGTGTTCCCATGGGAATAGAACTAGGAACAACCCTGAATATCAATCCAAAACTATCAGATACCCAGAAAAAACAACTCATGTAAGTTCTTTGAAAGCACAAAGAAGCCTTTGCCTGGGACTAATCAGATATGAAGGGAATTCCTGCTAATTTGTGCACTCATCACATATATATTAAGGAGGATTGTCATCTTGTAAGGAAACCTTATAGAAGAATGAAACCTGCCCTGAAAAGCATTGCTTAGGAAGAACTCCAAAAGCTGCTAGATGTCGGATTCATCTACCCCACTTCAGATAGCCAATGGGTTTCCCCATTGGTAATGGTCCTTAAGAAAAATGGTAAATGGTAAATATGTGTGGACTACATAGAATTAAACAAGGCAACTCATAAAGACCATTTTCCATTACCATTCATTGACCAAGTCTTGGATACATTAGCGAGGAAGAATTTTTTTCCTTCCTGGACGGATTTAGTGGGTACAACCAGATCTAGATAGCTCTTAAAGATCAGGATAAGACCACATTTACATGCCCTTGTGGAACATTTGCATACAGAGTCCTCCCATTTGGTCTATGTAATGCATCTGCAACATTTCAGAGGGAAATTTTGGGGATTTTCTCTTATCTAATGGATGATAGTGTTGAAATCTATATGGATGGTTTCACAGCATATGGAGATCATTCGAAGAAGCATTAGGAAATCTTGAAAAGGTTCTTGAAATATGCAAGCAGGCGCATGTCTCCTTAAGTACGGAAAAATGCCATATGATGATGAATGAAGGAATAGTCATGGAACAGTTTCTTTTGGCTGCAAGAATCTGGATGGATCCAGCCAAGATAAAGGTAATACAACACTTTCCAATACCCAAAACACCCACTCAAATACGTATCTTTATCGGTTGTGTTGGTTATTACAGGCGCTTTATAGAAAATTTTGCTAAAGCAACACATCCGCTTTTTCAATTACTGACAAAAGATGCAAACTTTGTGTGGACAGATGACTGTGAAGCAGCCTTTGTGAAGATCAAGAAACTAGTCTGTAGTGTTCCGATCCTTAGAGGACCAGACTGGGCATTACCATTCCATATTCATGCTTATGCTTCCCAAACAACAATTGGGGCAGTTTTAGGGCAACAAGTGGATAAGGTACTATATGTAGTTTACTATGTTATCAAGAACTTGGCCTCTGCCGAGTTAAACTACACAGTGAATGAAAAAGAATTCCTCATTGTCATCTATGCCATCAACAAGTTCCGGCACTATATCACTGGTTACCCCACCTTTGTACACACGAACCATGCAGCCATCAGGTATCTGATGAATAAACTCGTTACTCCTGGTCGTATTACAATATGGCTTTTGCTACTTCAAGAATTTGATATCACCATAGTAGATAAACTAGGAAAGGACAACATGGTTGTGGATTTTCTGTCTAGATTAGAAAGCAATACCGAAGATACACCTATCGAAGATAGATTTCCAGATGAATATCTTTTTGTAATTTTCACTAACACTTCGTTGTATGCAAATATTGCTAACTATCTTGCTACAGGAAAGGTACCTCATCATTTGTCATACAAGGACCAACAGAAAATTATTCATCATAGTACCCGATATTCATGGATGGCAGGATACCTCTTTCATACAGGGGTGGCTCAATAGATTCGGGATTGTGTATTAGAGGATGATATCTATCAGATATTGAAGGCTACCCATAATGGGCCTTGTGGAGGACATTTTGGAGATGAAAAAACAGGCCACAAGGTGCTGCAAATGGGATACTACTGGCCTTCTATCTTTCTAGATGCCAGAGATTACGTTCGAAGATGTGACAACTGTCAACGTATGGGACAACCAGGGAAATCAAACAAAATGCCATTATAGCCCCAGATACTCCTGGAACCTTTTGAGAAATGGGCCATCGATTTGTTGGACCCATCAACCCACCTTCCCATCATAAGGTTCACATCTTGGTCTATACTGATTATGTGACTAAGTGGGTGGAAGCCAGAGCGGTTGCGAAAGCAATAGAACAGGTGGTGGAAAACTTCCTTTTTGAAGAGATTTTTTCCTGATATGGTACTCTGAGAGAAATTGTTTCATATGGAGGAGTACAGTTCACATCCCACATGATAGAAAATATTATGCAGAAATATGGGGTCAAACATAGAGTGGAAGCTCCTTACCATCTCCAAGCGAATGGATAGGTAGAAAGTACAAACACGGTGTTGGAGAGTATCTTGACAAAAACTGTAGCAAGTCATCGCCAGGATTGGTCACAGAAACTCCCAAAAGCTCTTGGGGTGTATAGGATGACATGGTGAAATACAACCAGGGTTTCACCACTTGAGCTAGTCTACGAGAAATCTCTCTTGTTTCTGGTTGAATTCGAGATGAATACGCTCAGAACAGCTTTGGAAGTAGGATTGAACTTGTCAGAGGCCCAAAAACACCGGCTGGAACAACTCAATGAGTTAGACGAGATTCATTCAGAAGCTGTCCAGAGAACTACTAGTGTCCAATAACAGAGAATGAAATAAGGTGTTTCATATAGGAGACTTGGCATTGTTATATGACTCCCAGTTCAAAGATTTTAAAGGAAAGCTTCCCACTAGTTGGATGGGACCCTATGAAGTGGATGTTGTATTCACCAATGGCACAGTCAGATTGGTTATAGTAGATGAAAATTGTACTTCCTTCCTAGTAAATGGACACCGTCTAAAGTTATACCACTGTCCAACGTCTAAAGATGCCTTCATAAAACATTTTTCTAATACATCTGGTTTAATGGTTGTTGGTGTAGAGAATGCTCCCTCTGCCTTCTAAACATATATACATATATATATCTATATATATATATTGTATATTATATATAATATATATATATATATATGCTGTTACTACTTACTTGTTTGTCTTTCTGCAGGAATAAGAACTAAATTATGACAAGGAGAAAGGAAGAAATTTTTCAAGTAACAGTCATCATTGTTACTCCACTGGTTGTCGTTACTCCGCCAGTGTTGCTACTCCACTGGTGTTGTTACTCCGCCGATGTTGTTACTCCACTATTGTTGTTACTTCACTGGTGCTGTTACTCTGCCGTGCTATTACTCCACCAATGTTTTTACTCCATCGATGTTGTTACTCCACTATTGATGTTACTCCACTGATTATCTTTGTTGCTACTCCACTATCACTGTTGACTTATTGGGGCCTGACCCAGGTTCATAAGTGATTTAGCCAAACAAATCCCCAAACTACTGGCCCTTTCGAAAACAATCCGCAGTATGCAGACTGAGGTCTCACCCGAGGTGGTTTCAGGATTTGTTTGGCTAAATCACTTCTGAACCTGGGTCAGGCCCCAATAAGAAAACAAATGGTTCCATTGCTGGGACCAAGATCTGCTTAAGGGATGTTTGATGTCAGAACAATGGAACCCCACGAAGAATAAAATTGTATATTGGTTCGATCAGAAGCTTCACAAGTTCATGACATAGGAAAATAGAACTCCATAGATATATGAGAAGAGGTGGCTAGATCACTACATATATATGGAAATCCACGAGATCTTCTTCATGTCCTTCTCTTCAAAGCTATATGATTGGATCGCACAATTAGCTGACAGCCAGGGTAGGTATAAGCTCAATCAACCAATAGTGTGGACTCTGGATTTAGTACACAGACTAGAGACATCAAAAGATAAGGTCACGCAGGCCATGGACCATTGGCTCCACCAGATAATAGGGGGTTTCATCACTGAGTTTGCAGTAGACACGACCATGAGCTATAGCAAAGTAGAACGACGTTTTCTCAAGGGACCGCGAAGTTGGTACATCAAATCCCTGAATACTTGGATTAAGATGTTGTTATGTGAAAAGCAAGTTATGTGAATATTAATGAGTGGAACGACATGGAGCGGAAAGATCTACAAATGGATCAAAGGGTTAGGGAAAAGTCCTTTAATTTTACCTTCGCGAGAGAGCGATGAAGAGCGCACTCGGGTTTCTCCGAGAAGTGTGGTCAGTTTGATAAGGCAACGCATTCCACAGTTATCACCTCCACTTACGCCATCACCCACTTCACCTACTTCACCTCCATCTTCAACCACCCCACCTCCACAAAACCCACAGTTTAGCATGGCGAGTGTGATCAAGCTACCCGTATTCAGAGGAGTAGGGAATGAGGATCCGGATCAATTCTGGTTCATGGTAAGAGCAGTGTGGGAAGCACACAATGTTACGAATGACAACATTAAGAAGGCCACATTGGTTAGCACACTACAGGATCATGTGCTGACATGGTATATCAAGCACTCAAATGATCACCCAAATGCAGGAATAGCAGAAATCTAGAATGCGATGGACAGAGAATTTAGCTAGCAAAAATCATAGGCATAGTCAATCATCAGATTTAAAGAGATCACAATGCTTCTAGGTGAATCCCCCTGGGATCTAGATCAGAGGCTGAAAAGTATGATCCGCAAGGCTAATATGACACTTATGGATGCACAGCACTACGCGTGGTTTGTGGCGTCTTTAACACCACACCTAAAGACGGCGCTGTCACAGCAGAAGCTTTCAACCCAGGCAGAAGCATTGGAAATGGTGATGAGGTTGCATGAAACACTGATACAAGATCCGAGGTTGGGAGTCCAACAAATCCATGCATAGTTATAGAATCTATGCTTGGAGATGCAGAGTTTGAAGCAGGATTGGGAACCCCAACCAGAAGCGTGCGAAGAAGTGTGGTGCATAAAATGTAAAGGCTAGTGCCATGATAAGGATCACTGTCCAGTATTTGTGAACTATTTGGTAAGAGGGGGACCAATGCCATTGATAATAGAAGCACAGGCACGACCAAGTGCGGCACTTGCACTCTAGTGCGTGATCTGTAAGGTGGGAGGAAAGCACACGACCAACAATTGTCATCTGTTGAAAAAGTATATACAGACTCCCTAACAGCTTTTTTGTAATTTTTGTAGATCAGTGGGCCACAATGAGCGTACTTGTCATAGCTACAAGTTAATGATGGAGCGGACCCAAGCATATAGAATGCAGATGGAAACGCGAGGCCTCGAACCAGCCATGGGGATGGCGTGTGCTAGATTTCAAGGGCGGGGTCAAGGACGAGGAGGAATGGGGCCAGGAAGGGGCCATAGGCAATTAATCTGTTACAATTACAGAGGACCAGGGCACTACACTCGCAATTGTACCAACCTGATGAGACTATCTTGTTCATACTATGCTCAATTTGATCATGAAGTAGTAGATTGTTCTATGCTGATCGTGTAAATGTGTGAGAAGAGGGTACTACAACCCACTCCGACCTAGAACATCCAAATGATGAGGTCTCAACTGCACGAAGAAGACCCAAATGTGAATATGGTGCTCAGAAATGGTGTGACCACAGGGGAAGGCAAGTGCAAGAAGCTCGAGGAAGATACATGGGTTCGCAAGGCTCCTATAAAGGAGCCTAAGTTTGACTTGGAATGCACAAGGGAGATGTTTATGGAAGCTAAGAAGAGCTTCACGGAAGCCTCTACTTTAGGTAGTAAGGATAAACCAGAGCCAAGAATGGATCCTTCTATGCTTACTACCTTTTCAGAGACATTCATGAAGCTCCTGCATGACAATAAGGTAGTTAAAGGAATACAAGAGCTGGTCACTAGATGCGCAGAGTCGGGTGAACCACATGTAGTTTGGAAACTGGGAAAGCATGCGTTGTGCACTGGCAGGGAAATGAGATTGATGATGAAAATTGGTGAGTATGAAATGGATCAGGTAATCCTCAACTTAGGATTGGATGCGAATGTGTTACCAAAGTAGACATGGGAGCGCATGGGTAAGCCCATGTTACAGTGGTCTCCTATTCAATTACGGATGGTGAACCAACAAAAGATCTTACCCATGGGGAGGTTGCAAAGGGTAACAGTGGATATCAAAGGCACGAGCACACAGAAGGACTTTGAGGTAATCGAGATTGTTGATGATAACAACCCTTACCCCGCGTTGCTAGGAATAGACTAGGCCATTGATATGAATGGAGTCATCAACCTGAAAAAGTGGAAGATGATATTCGAGAAAAAGTCTCTACGCATAGTGGTTTCACTAGATCCAGCCGAAGGAGCATGCTACATTGAACCTGTGCGCGACGATGACAATGACACTAAGCTAGATTGAATTTACTAGATAACGGTGCAAGACCAGGATCGGGTGAACCAGACAGTGGATGGGAGAATCTCATGGGAGCGTGATAGTTCCTATACTTCAGATTGAGATGAAGAAATAGAGAGCTAGTAGAACTGGTTGCACGAAGTAGCAACACTGAATTACAACATGATGATTAGATCAGTATGGCACATGACGACCGAAGCAAGGAAACTACCAACATATGAAGGGGAAACCTGAGTAGGTGAATTATTAGACAAATTTGAAAGTGTAGTATCAGAACAGAAGCAGTGCGGTGCGCTAGAATGGGTGTTGCGCATGACACCCACACGATGGGGGAATATACATCAGAAGACTATGGGGAACTAGTGCGAAGGTAGAAGATGGATGCGCTTACAACTTAGAAGTCCCCAGTGATGAACGAGAGCTGGGCAGCCAGAATGTAGTAGTTTGCATGCCCACTTATGTCGATGGGTGGAGACGTGTTGTGTATGCACCTCCCAGACTAGGGATCGAAAATCAAGGAATGTGATGCATGCCACAAAAATTTCACATTAGTGCCTTCACAAAGCTATGTGGAATCATGAACAAATTTTACCAGGCAGAACGAATTGATTGGGACCTGCACGTGCCAGTGGTCCAATGGGCATATAAGGCCATGTGTGGGAAGCGGGGCATGGAAATGGTTTCGAAGATGACGAGCGAAGTTAAGGCCATAGTTTTGAGAGAGAATCCTCACACAATCACTCCCATAATTGCCACATCACATGAGGACCAGAGTGCAGAGATTATGTAGCTTTGTGAGGACAAACATATGTAGATTCAATAAGCCATTCAACAAGGGAACATTGAGCTTCACACACTTGAAGAAGATCGGGTACGACTAAAGCAGAAAAGCATATTAATGGATGAGGATGTCAGAGAACTGGAAACTGAAATATCACAAGCATTACTCATTGACAGTAGGACGGGGCCATGTATGGGCAACCCTACCATCACGATAGAAGATTGCCGCTGGGAGATTCTGGCTATACTACCATGGCTAGGACTGCACCTTATCAGCCAAAGAAACCAAGGAAGTGCTCTGCATAAGGAAGAACGTAGGGTGTTGATTGGCTCAAAGGTAAACAAGGAAGGCCTGTGGACAAGGTCGGGCAGTGACAAGAAGCCTCGCACTAGTAGTACGACCACCTGATTATCTGTAGGAAGCATAGTCTCAGCACTCCAAGTAGTTGGAAGGGAGTGCGGGGCTATAAAAGAGTCTGTATGGGAGTTGCATGGCTCAGACGTTGCGCGTAAGATCAATAGGATGCATAGATCGTGTTCACGTACAAGGTACTATGATACCACGCGGATGGGATGGAAAGTGATTGTTGGTGTCACTATTCATGACAAGATGTCCAATTTAAGGCAATGAGGAGTAGACAACAAACAATTAAGACATGGAGTTAGAACTAGATTTGAAATGATCTACCGTCAATATTGCATTAATGAGCCAAGAAAGGGGGGAACGATCGAATTTGAATTTTGGCAGGCCTATAAATCTTAGATAGGCTTCTGTGGAACAACCCTTGGCATCTTGAGAATCTAGTTATTGCGCATGGAATTTATGGCTTTAGAAGCTTTAACAACGAGTTTAATATTTGAAGCATTATTTAAAGAGACAAAGGACCTTCTCAGAAGAGGAATGTCGACCACCAAGGAAGCCGCACCAAGCCCTATGTCATCAGTGGGGGATGCGCCGGAAATTCCAAAATTGCCCTGGACACCGAGGGCCAAAAAGGATCCACAAGTAGCCGGGTCAGCCCATATTTCTCTACGAAATCCACGGTTTGGCAAACTGTCGATGGAAGAGAAGGGAAAGATAGTTAATATTGAGAGTGATAATGAGGAAGAGGATTCTCCGACCTTTTTCAAAGAGATGGAAGCAGAGGAACATATGGAAGAAGACATCCATCTCGTATGCACCATAGCAAAGCTACCCAAGTATGTCCCTCTGCGAAAAGGAAGGGTAAAGGTACCTAAAGATTTAGATGCCATTAAAAGCACACTCAACAACCTGTTCCTCCCCGCGAGAGTTCTATTTGAAGGGTCAGCTATGGGCTGCATACCCACTATGATGTTTGAATACTAGGAGCTCGCGGATAGTGAGAATTTCCCTCATTTGGAGACTAGCCAATTGATAGAACAAAGCATGGAGGGGGCAATTACAACACTGTAGCCACAAACATGGTTGCGTGGGGTGGAGGAAGCCGAGCTACTCCACCTCCTATCGATTCCACACTTTCATCGTACCCCAATCACAATATTTGTCATCAGGAAACTACTTTTCTTGGTGCACGATGGGTACTTGTGGCTGTGGGAGCCCATTCCCATCACAACGGAGCTCATTCATAGTATTTCTTGGCTTCCTTGTACGAGAAGGGACCCCGCAGAAATAGTTGGCACAAGTGGATATTTTGTGATTGCAGAGGCCATGAAAAGGAAATATAAGTTGGAGAAAAAGTAGAGGGGTTATGTTATTAGTAGCATTTAGGACAAAGGGGTCCATGTCGCTACCAAGTTGTTGGTAGGAAAGGTGATGAGAAAATGTTGTGGTAATGAGGTACCAACAATGATCATCGCACTGGCTGAGAAATGCACAGAAGGGGTACGATTCATCTGCTCGCAGTTCCTCTGTGAGGAGCTCCTGATGAACTACAGGGAGGCCTAGGAGTAGGGTAAGACCTTCCACTATGCATGGTTTCTCTTATCCATCCTATTGGTTACAGGAGAATTGCCTAAGGATAGTCAATTTCCTCCCCTCAATCAGGACTAGCCAGAGGCAGTAAAATACGCGACGCTATGGGCGATAAAGGATGCTATGCAAATCTAAGAAACCAAGATATTTTGGGTTCTAATGGAGGCAAGCATATGACTATGGATCAACAAACAGTCGCGCCTGTCCACCTCGGTATACGACAGTTTGAAGAACTTTGCAGACTTTAAAGAAGATATGCACAATGTGTATATCAGGGCATTAAGGGATCCAGAGCAGAAGTGGACCACACTCCCCTTCATCACCATAGATGACGTTGTTTTTGTGGTGCTTGATACATGGCCACTGGAATAGCGTGCACCAAATGTGGTAGTGCGTGACGAAATAGAGATTCAGAAACAAAAGGTTGCCGCAAAGTAGCTAGCACAATAGACACAGAACAAACAACTAGCTGCAGAAGTATGGGCGTCTTGGGAGGCAGCAAAGGCCGCTGCAGAAAAGGCAAGAGTAGTAGGGGCCACTATGCCATAGGAAGAAGGATGCCCGGACATAACCACAGAACATGGGACATATGCGACAATGGAAGGTGTGGACCCAAGCACCACCTCGAAACAATTGAAATGAATGCATGAAACAGAACGAACAGGGCCACGGAAGAAGACCAAGGCTTCCAAGTTGGATGGAGAGCCTATTACACTGACCGAGGGTGACCTATACGACATCAACGACACAATTCATGAAGTCACCAAGGAGGTGATCCAGGAGGCAATGACATAGCAGAAGAATGTGTTGGGGGAGCTCAGGGCACAACTCCAGGAACTTCAGGTGTTGGCCCCATAGCAAACAATGGTAGCCGAGGATACGAGTACATCAGCAACAAAGCAATTGTTGCGAGCCAAAATGGAAAATACCATTGTGTTGCCAGAAGGAGCACTGACAGCGACCAATATGGAGGACAGAGCTATGGTAAGCTGACTCAAGAGACTTGGTTTAAACTTGGCTACCCTGCAATGAGAAATATTATACCAGTTGCAAGATGGAGTAATGACAGAGCTCCGTGCTAGGGAAGGACGTGTAGTCTAGGTGCTCAGTGAGCAATGAATCAACATCGAGCAGTTGAGCCTCCAACGTGATGAAGTGGTAGTAGAGGCTCAGCGATTGGAGAAAATCATTGAGGAAGCATGTTGCCGTGTCCCCGAGCTAGAGATTGCAGCAAACTTACCAGTGGGTATCCGGATCCACAAACTAACCAATGGATTCCGCCAGACACAAGAGGAAGCAACAAATATCTAGATGGACCTCAGCCTAAAAATAGTGGAGTTGAGACTGAAAGCACAACCCTCTACACCACTAGAAGTTAGAGAGTAGCAGAACAACAACATTCAATCAGGGTTAGAAGCAACAAAGAGTGCCATACAAGACTAGACAGGCTTGTTATATCAGTCACTCTTCACCCTCACTTCACTGTAGGAAGACCCCATGCTATAGTGGTTAGAGACAAAAGCGTAGGAATTGTAGCAGGCCTACGACAATGTCTTGGGGACCACGTAGACAGTCACCCTTACTCAGTGATTGGCCAAGATGAGGGAGGCCCAAGCTCTCAAGGCGCAAGTGGATGCTATGTGTCAAAAAGAAGCAGTGCATAAAGAATGCATCCAACCTTAGCTTGAGGAAGCATTCATGGTCACAGCCAAGGTCGAGGGAAAGCTGGCATAGATGTAGGGTGTATACACACTCAGGCAAGAATTTCACTTGACAACGAAGTATCAGAGATACACTCACAATGGGTACAACGAATAGCGACAGAATGTGATGCCGACATAAGCGAAGTGCAAAGGTTACGGGATAAACTTCACGCAATGATCACCGTGCCAATTGAGTGACTTGGGATGAGTCACAATCATTGTGTTGTGGGGCTATTGGGAAATCCCCCCATAGCAGATTTTTGGGGCTTGTAGCCCAAAGTTTTGGGTCAATGTAATGTAAATACCCCGCAAAATGTGGGCGCAGAGTGCAAGAGTCTAGGATAGTTTGCCCTAAAATATTGTAATAGAATTTGTCAGCCTACCCATGGTCCATGGACCATGGGAATGTATAAATAGAGCAAGTCTCTAAGTGTAGAAGTTATTGGTTGGCAAGTCTTGATCTTAAGTGTTATGGGTTTTTCAATACAATATTCATTTTGAGTCTGTAAGTCCGAGTCTTAGGTTGTAGGAATAGGAAGAGGCTCTGCAGTTGTGTGTGCAGAGGCCTGATAGAGTCTGCAGTTGTGTGTGCAGACCCCTGCAGCCTACAGCTATGTGTGCGGACCCCTGCAGCTGAGTGCGCAGGGTAGAGTTGGGATTGTAACGGAATAGAAGTTTAATAAAAGCTAAGTTGATCCTGAAATATTGTGCATCTATTTGTAGATTTGTATGTTTATGCTTTAGTTATCTATTTATGCATCTATTTATGTTCTGTGATTGCACGCACTTGTTATGAATGTTGAAGGATTGATAAGAATATTGGGCCCACAAAATTAAATTTAAGATCTATAATAAGAATGATGTAAGAAAAAGGGATCTAGACTGTGTCTCTTTGTGCTCCTTACAGAGCTACGCAAAGGACAGAGAGCTACGTGGTGCAGCGCAAGCATGCAGGATCGGTTTGCGAACTTCCCAAACTTCATCACGATGTCCCTAGGGTGCAGAAACCTTGTTCCAGCACCCTCCCATACTACCTCCGGTGAGGCCTTTGCACACACATATATAGATCCTCTTCCTACTCCTACAACCCAAGGATCAGACTTACAGACTCATAATGAACATCGTATTTGAAAACCTATAACACTTAAGATCAAGACTTGCTAACCACTAACTTCTACACTTAGAGCCTCACTCTATTTATACTTTTCCATGGTCCGTGGACCATGGGTAGGCCGACACATTCTATTACAACATTTTAGGGCGAACTACCCTAGACTCTCTCACTCTATGCCCACATTTTGTGGGGTCTTAACATTACATTGACCCAAAATTTCGGGCTACAAGCCCCAAAAATCTGCAATGGGGGGATCTGTTGCTCAATAGTCAGGTAGGTCACTAGGTACGCCTTCATTCACTCTTACGGATTTAATTAAAATATTCCAAAAAAAGAGACTAGTACGTGTCGCGGACAACCGCATTTAAGTTTGGGGGGGGTCCTGTCATAAAGAGATGATAGCGTAAATAAAACTGTAATCATATCACATCATTACCAAATCCAATGAAAACGGAAACCAAAAAAAAAATCTGCCATTTTGTAATCATGATTCCCATGCATTGGAATTTGAAAACGTACGCCAAGAACTTTATAGGTGATTTCCCCAGTACTTTGTATTCAATTTCCATAATCATTCACCTATACTACCACACCCCACCATTAATTACTATGTTTTTCAATGTGTATCAGTCATTATTATCCTTTCACCCCACAGCCACCATGCTAAACTTGTCCTCGTCAGTTGGGTTAATGTTACTCTCCCCCTACCAGCCGACTGTACCCATTATGTTGCTCTAGTTCTTACAGCGATGGGTGGACTGGTTGTGCACCATGAACCGAAGGGCATGACAATGGTCAGAAATAATCCATAGGTATGCAAGGTCTTTGAAAATGTAAGGTGGAAATTTTATTTTGACAGGTTGCAAGGATTTAATGAGGCAATTTCAATTGAATTCACACCCAATTTAGAAGAAGAGAGCTCTCGGGTCCGGGGGATAGAAATCCTTGTCATAGAAGAAACCATTGCAAAGATTAGTGGGCTACCCCAGCAGGGGCATAAATGGTTTTCACAGAGAACCACCCTTCCAGAGTTCCTCAAAGCATTGTTACAAGGAAGATAAAATGTTGTTCAGAAGGGCTGGGGGTACGACTGAAACTCATTACCAAACCCATGGGGTGAGGTAGCAAGTTTTGTAATGAGATACATAACCTACGAGAGGAGGTATACCAGCATGTTTAAATACCATTTCAGAATATTGGCTCACCTCTGGTTCCCACAGGCAGAAGCCTTCTCATTAAATATGCCTTTCTTCCTGTTAAGAATTCTCTAGTTGATGGTGTACTCTGCTCGGCATTCGCGAGAATGGCAGCAGTCATTACCAACCATGGCTTGGTCTGGCTACTAGACATGAATGCAATTGGTCAATTTCAAATCTTGTGGGAAACATTTCGGGATTCTACAGAGGAAGAAATAACACCTACTAGAGTTTCTAGAGAGGAAGAGCCAGAAGCAATGGAGGAAGGAACCAGAGTAGAGGATGAATACATAGATCAAGAGGAACCAGAGGAAATGAAGATGGAACTTGAACAGCAGGAACAAAATCTAGAGTGCAAACCAGGAAGGATAGTCGAGGATGCTCCACAAGAACCAGCCTTGACCTCGGAACCAGTGGAAGAAGAAGTGCTGTAGCAAGGGGCCAATATAGAAAGGGCCACTAGCACCATGACCTAGGCTATCCTTCAAGAATCATCCTCGACTATAGAGCCAGTACAGCAAAGCAGCAGCACAATAATAAGCAGAGGGGCCACATCAGGTTGAGGTGGAGGAATTCCCACAAGAACGACCCTCAATCGTAGAACCAATGGAGGAAGAACCAGAATGAGAAGGGACCGAAGCTGAAAGAGCTGTGGAGCCAACAGAAGAATACGATAGGGGTTTAATGGATGGAATAGATGTGATTATGCAAGAATCCATCTGGACCAACATTATGCTGGAAGGAACAATGCCAAAAACATCTATTCAAGAAATGCCAGATGTTATCTCAAAATCTGACCCTAGAGGGCTGCAGACCAGGAAGACCTCAAGTAACTATTTCAAACCTACTTTAGGCTAAGGCTTAGCCTCCTCAACCTAAGAGGGCTCTCTCAAAAAGGTTAATGATTTTTTCAATTGTGATTAAGATGGCTAACTCTTGTGAAACGAATATAAAATATGAATGGTGGAAACACAATTAAAATCTATCCATTAGGCTTATGGAGTCAACATCATTTCAGTAAGACAATGGTTTCAACCTTACATAGAAGTCAGGGCATTCAACATTCAACACATTCAGAACATACCAAAACATATAGGACCACGCAATTTATGAATGTATACAGGAAGTTAGAGCACCATAAGTGAATTCTAAGTGATTACACATTCATACCACTCCAAATATTAGGAAAAGAACAATACAACACATTCTGAACATCAAATCCCTCATGAGTCCTGAGAAGCAAAGCCAAACTTGTATTACTAAAATATAGTCTTTACATAAGCCAAATATCAGAGCTTTCTTTTATAAATTTCCAACCCTTCGTACATTTCTCTTTCTCCTATTTATAGAGCTCTTCTACCTAATTGAGATTCCTCCTCAAGCATGAGGGGAACTCGAAATCTACTTCTAATGACACCTATTCAACTTTTAACTGCCTATTAAATGTGCCAAACTTCAACTAGACTTTCTAGAGATCTAAATCAAGTAGGATTCTAACACCATGTTATGCTAATAATAGCCTTGATTACAATGGTTCTCGTTCTTTGACATCTGGTCCCTTTTTAGTTTGGTTATGATGGATGTTCAAGGCTCCATGCTGGTCTTCAATGCCACATCTTCTCCATTGTCCTGAAACAAAGGAAACTACCCTTGCTCATCGGTCTTTAGTTTGGCTTACAATTTTCGAATCCACAGAAGTATGTCCTTCATCTTTGATTATCCAAAATGTAATAGATGGCCATGTCCTTGATGTTCTGTCCACCTCCTTTATGTGTAAAGACAAAAACTCTTTCAAGCTATTTTGACATATTTTGAACGGTGGTAAATGTGCTCACTTTATGACAAAAATTTAAAGTTGGATTCGAATCCATATTTTCTCCACCTGTCTTAACCTGGTTGAATGTTGAATCTTCAGATGATGCCTTATATATATTCCCCTTTCAAAATTTCCTGCTTATGTTTCAAAACTGGTTGATTGATATTGGATTATTTAGCTTCACATAGAAAATTTTAGGGGCGAATGTTCGCCCTTTGGCGAAATTAAGGGGTTTTAAATTTTTAGTGGGCCAATATTTTGTATCATAGTACATTTTACAAATCACCTCAAATAGCCCACCTTATTTTAAGGGAGAGGGTAAAAAAGGTAAATTTAGCCCTTGAAATTAGGAGTTACAACCTTCCATTCGCCCATTTTCAAGAATAGGTTTTATTTAAGTGAATCCATTCGCCCTTTTTCAAGAATAGGATTTATTTAAGTGAATCGTATGGGCCAAACATATTTGTAAAAGAGGTATGGTAAATTAATAAAAATATAAATAAACGAGAGGTATGGTAAATAAAAAAAACATTTTTTTATATTTACTCCATAAGTCACCTTATATACATGTAATGGTGTAAGCAAATAAAAATATAAGTAAGTGGAGGTATGGTAAATAAATAAAACCTCTTTTTATACTTACTCAAAAGGTATGGTAAATAAATAAAAATATAAATAAACTAGACGTATGGTAAATAAATAAAACCTCTTTTTATATTTAGTCCATAACCCTCTTTCTATTTATGAGGCTCAAAAAAGAGGTTTTATTTAAGTGAATCCTATGGGCCAAATACCATATTTGTAAAAGAGGTATGGTAAATTAATAAAAATATAAATAAACGAGAGGTATGGTAAACAAAAAAAAACATTTTTTTATATTTACTCCATAAGTCACCTTATATTTACGAACACTCAAAAAATGCGTTATATTTAGGT
>APFE031396789.1:23270-114426 GCA_000404065.3 Pinus taeda | reverse complement strand
CTGAGCTTCATGCTAGACTTGGAAGAGTTCTGGGAACTGCACTAAGCATTCCAGTGTTGGTGGTCATCCTTAAACCATCACCCTTTATTAGGGGTGATTTTAGGGGCGAATGTTCGCCCTTTGGCGAAATTAAGGGGTTTTAAATTTTTAGTGGGCGAATATTTTGTATCATAGTAGATTTTTACAAATCACCTCAAATAGCCCACCTTATTTTAAGGGAGAGGGTAAAAAGGGCAAATTTAGCCCTTGAAATTAGGAGTTACAACCTTCCATTCACTCATTTTCAAGAATAGGTTTTATTTAAGTGAATCCTATGGGCCAAAGGCCCAAATACCATATTTATAAAACAGGTATGGTAAATTAATGAAAATATAAATAAATGAGAGGTATGGTAATAAATAAAGCATAATTAATAAAAATATAAATAAATGAGAGGTATGGTAAATAAATAAAGCATTTTTTGTATTTACTCCATAAGTCACCTTATATACATGCAAGGGTGTAAACACACAAAAATATAAATAAAGTGGAGGTATGGTAAATAAATAAAACCTCCTTTTATACTTACTCAAAAGGTATGGTAAATAAATATAAATATAAATAAACTAGACGTATGGTAAATAAATAAAGCCTCCTTTTATATTTAATCCATAACCCTCTTTCTATTTATGAAGGCTCAAAAAAGAGGTTTTATTTAAGTGAATCATATGGGCCAAATACCATATCTGTAAAAAAGGTATGGTAAATTAATAAAAAGATAAATAAACGAGAGGTATGGTAAACAAATAAAACATTTTTTTATATTTACTCCATAAGTCACCTTATATTTACGAACACTCAAAAAATGCGTTATATTTAGGTGAAACCTATGGGAAAAATACTATGGGACAAATACCATGGACTAGATTGATATTAATACCATGCAAAAAAACATTATTAACCCTAATATTAGTATTAATAAAAATAAAAATGGCACATGGTATGGGGGAATTAAACCAACATAGATCCATCTTAACACTAGATCTACTAACCCCTGAGAGGTATCAAATATCGTGATATGCAAACTAGCATAGAGTGAAAAAATATTTGATCTGATTAAGAGTAAAAATGGATGTTGTAATTTAATGTATGTTAAACATTTTAGCTTGGTTAAAATAAAAATCAACTATTAATTTTATTAATTTTAATAAATTACTACTAGTAATTTTTAAGCTCTAGGTTTATGATAACCCATGCTATTGACCCATGGTAATACCATGGTATTCATGTGAGCATAGACTATTTAAAGGGGAAATTCTATCATCTTAGATTCATCTTAATTCTGGGTCTACCAAGTGCTCAAAGGGATAAATAGATTTCATCCCCCTAAGAGTGGTAGATGTGGAGTTAAGATGGATATAGGTTGGTTTTTATGATAATGAAGATATTAAATAGAGTTAGGAAATTATATTGTAAAAACATCTTAAGGTGAATGGTTAAAGCATAGACATTGGACAAGTATATTTGTATACTTCTGTTTTAAACTGAAACAAATCCAGGGCTAAAAGGAATGGATTGATTGCACTAGTCATCCTTCTATAACTTTCCAACATATGCTGGAGTAAACAGATTGTAATTTGGGTAATTTTTCTAACTGCAAATAGGAACATACTTGTGTATTGGCAGGGTGGTTACAAGGTCCCTAGAAGTGATGAATTTGAATTTTTCTTGGTTTTATATATAGTATTAGGTTTTTTCTCATGCTTTATATGAATGGCACGGGTGAATTTTATCCTACACCCACTAGGTTATCGATATGTAATTTCGATAATTTTGGTTTCAAAAGATATTTTAAAGAAATGCAATGATTTCATTTGTGTATTCGATAAACACAAGATTTTATAATTGAGTAAAATATTCGTCATGCCTGGCGAGAGATTCGCCAAAACGCTATATATAAATATCATATTATTGATAAAATCGCCTTCCATTTTTCCTATATACCATGGAGATTCGCCCATTTATTATACATGTAAATTTGGGGGGGTTATTAAAATTTTCCCTGTAGCTTCAGCAGTTTCGTTGCCCGCTACGAAATTGCTGAGCTCTAGTCACCACCTTCAGCAATTTCGTAGTGTGCTACAAAACTGCTGAGTTGTTTCAAAAATCATATTTTCAACCCAAAACTTTGCTATTTGAGAACTTTGCTGTTAAAACATTCTTGCAATTGTTTCAAGACCTTCCAAAACTGAATGGGAATGTTTGGAAAAATTATACCAAGAAAAACTATCAAAACTTTGAAATATATCCTTACTTGAAGTGAGTTTTCTTTATGGAGATCCTTTTTGCTGGTTCAATTGAATCTTTAAGTCTTCAACTTGTTTCTTCATTACTTTAATCCTAGGCCTGAGGTTTGTATTGACTTTTCTGATAAATTGATCTTATTTTATTGCAGGAGTAGTCCAGTTACGGAATTGAACATTAAAATCAACCACTTCAGGAAATTGAAAAGTTTGGTCCTCCCATCGAGCCTGCATTTGGTTAAAATAAGCCTCCTTAGCTGCAAATTTCCTAGCAACTTTCTTTAATCTAGCAATCTCAAAGTTCACAGATTCCAATCTCCTTTTCAAGTTTTCCACACTGCCTTCTTTTTGAGTGGCAACTGTTTTGCCTTTATCATTTCTTTCATGAGGCCGTGTCTCCTCCCCTGTTTCATCTGCCCTTAGCGGCACCTCCTGTACTTGTTTGAACTTCCTTGTTATGGGTCTCCTAGGTTTGAAAACAAATTGTTTAGCTTGATCATCAAACTTGAGTTTCTTTGAGGCTTTGACCTTCTTAGCCTTCTCTTTTCCTGACTGTACCAAATTAGCTTGAACTAGTGGGGACTCTTCAATGTCAATTGCTTGCAATAAATCATTTAAATATCCCTTTGAAACAGGACTTTCTTCAATAGCCACTGACTTACCCTTTTATTTTGCCACCTGGCTCCTCGTTCTTCTTCTTTGAACTCCTCCACCTGTGCTTGATTCATATGCAGTTTCTTTGACCTGAGTTTTTTCTTTAATTGACTGCTAGGGTGTATCCTGAATATTCAGTGGCTTGGTAGACTCTCCAACTTGTTTCCTTGCTTTTAACTTTGAAACCCTCTTGGCTCTTGTTTCTGCTCGATAACTGGTTGTTGTTGAAGGTTCCTTTGCTGCTTGAGGGCTGAGACCGGTCTTGCTCTTGAAACCAGTCATGAATATGAATGTGTCCCAGTCTCTGCCTACCCTCTGGAGTTCATGCAAAACCATTAACTTAACCAAGCCATGGTGGAATAGTGAAGTCTCACAGGCTTCTTTTCTTAGTTGCACCTTGTCACACATTTTACTTAAACTGCAGAATAGATAAAAAGGTCGATCAATAGATGTCTTGCCTGTGAAATGCAACAGAAGTTTGAAATGGTATGAATACACTTTGTTATATATTCCTTCATATGTCAGGTACTTCTGTATACAAGTGAGCAAATAGGCATAAGATTCTTTGACATAACTTCTAGGAATAGACTTGCTAAAATCTGAGTTAATGAGCTCTTGCTTTAGGAATTCTTTGCATGGGTTCATGTCGAATTTGAAATTCTTGAACCAATTTTCTTGCCCTATAGGAATATTTGTAACTATGGATATCATGTCTGGTGAAACCTGCAATTCTAGCATACCCACCTTTGAGTTGAATCCTGTGAAATTCAGTGCAAATTCTTTAGTCACTTGTGCATGACCTCCCTGGAGCTTCTTGCAAAAATTCCAACATCCAGCTTGTTTAAAAGCCTGTTCGACCTCTCTGTTCTTCGAGGTTATATCCAAACCTTCAGGCTCATTTCTCAGAAATTTGCCTGATCTGTGGTCTTTCCTTTCTGCTGATACCTCCATGAAGATTCAGTGACCTGTAGGCAGGAAATACTAGCGCTGCTCAAACTGCAAACTCTGCCTCGCTTGATGACAATGTTTTTGCAAATTGAAATCTTGCAGATTTGTTTCTCATGCAAGGCTTATAGTCATCATTAAAACTTGTGCATATATGGCTTTCCTTGGAACTTGTATTCCGTGTGTACCAACGTACCTAGTGGTTGTGATAATTGAGATAGGTGGTTGGACGTGATATGTGGAGTGCATGAAATGACAAAGAATGGCGCAGCCATAGATTAACTTAACATATTTGACAGTTGGGAAAGATTCGTTGCGGAATGCATGAATCTCTGATTTCGCAGCGTGGTCAGCGTAAATTTTGAATTATGCGTTGCAAAATCACCTAATAACATATCATGCTGTGAAAACACCTAAGGGGCTGCGTAATCACCTAATTGAATTTTGTGCTGCGAAACTGCTAAACAGGATTAATGCACTGTGAAAACACTTCAGAATGGTTAGATGCGCTACGCAATCTCCTAAAAAGGCTTTGTGGTACATAATGATTTTTAAAACAAACTGACACATGGCTATGAGATCGGTGATGAATGAGGGTGACCAGTGATAGATGAGAATGCATGCTTGGCTCACAACCTCCTAAGTCTCAGACTCTAAGGAAAAACGAAATCAAACTTAGACTAACACTGACCTTTATCATCAAGCTAGTATGAGAAATTTTGGCATTAGATTTCTTAAGTGATAACACCAGATATGGAAGGTGGTGTCCCACAAGAACCACCATCAACTTGTCTGACTTTGGAGACCACAGAGGAAGTAGATGTCGATATTGACGTTGTTCCATAGGAACCAACATAAACCTCAGAACAGGGTACTGCACAGGTAGGGGTTTTAACCCAGATCAGAGTCGTTGCAGACAGAGGGAAAGAGCCTGAGACCACAACTGGGGCCGAGATAGATCAGGTAAGAGAATTCTTTCCATTTTCCTCTTACTTCTCCATTCCAAAAGGGGTAATAGTGTCTCGCTCTGCCCGACATACATAAGAGGAGGTGGCCATTCTGCTGATTTTGAAATACGATGGGTCGAAGAAAGGACCAATTGCCATAAGCTTGTCAGCTACAAACCCTCACAGAGACCTCTCTCAAGGATCCAGAATAGAGGAAGAGGTAGATGTTTTTGACACAAGAGAACCTAGATGGGTAAATTTGGCTAAACCACCAATGGACGTTCACTGAGTAAGCCCGCCACCTGTCAAGATAGCTTCACAATAAGGTTGCTCCCTAGTAAGAGAAACCAAGCAAATAAGCCCTGTCAAGCAACCCTGTGAATACTTCCTCGAGTGAATCACCACCTGTTGAACCATCGGCAGTACCAGATGAGGTGGTGGTTAAACAAGAATGGGTGGAGTTGTGTGAACAATGAAGGTTTCCATGAAATGGAAATATCAGCTTCAGTTTAAAGAAATGATGTGACTCAAAATAGAGTTTAAGAGACTAAGGAAACAAATGCACAAGTTAAATAACCAAGTGAAGAAATATAAGCGGCGGGCTAAAAAGCCCAAAAACATGACGGTCGAAGTAGGAACATAGGTAGATGAAGTGGCAACAACTTTTGTTGCCACTTAGACAGACTCGATAGAATATTTGTTTGAGGGTCGTGAATTTTACTTGTCAGCTGAGGTACAGACCTAGAAATCCACCACGACGAGATATCAGAATGAAGCTTAGAAAGCCCAAGAGCAAGTGCCCACGGGACTATCTTTGAATATGTAGAGTGCATTTATATAATGTGAGTGAGGCATGCCAAGCATCAATTCAAAGTGGAGCAATTGGAAGGACAAGTGGTGGAGTTAAAAACTGATAGAACAAATGATCCATTTAGCACAGGAAGCAATGGCATGTCACTCTCCTGCTTCCTGTTACACTTTATTTTTTCATGAGCACTTTCTTTTCTTTTGTTTGGAAAGCATCCAGAAGGAAATTAGTCATGAGATTGAGGACGGTGTATATTTCCTCCAGATATTGAGAGCCCATGATGTGCCAACTCAGCACTTGATGTGCGAGCTTTATATGCATGGGTATCTCTTGCAGGTTGAGAGAGAATTTAATTTCGTTCCATATGTGGGGGACATTCATTTAAGGGCCCTTACCTCTTACACTCTTAATCATATAAGTTGGTAGAAGGATTCTGACACGTTCGATTCAAATTAGGCTATGAAGCCTTTTATGGTAAGAGGAGAACCTGAGAGATCATTGACTATGTATAATAAGCATAATGCATTTTTGGAAATTATGGGAAACAAGGAATAGATGCTGGGGACACAAAAGTGGTGCATCGATCTCTATGTCAAACAATTAGTCACATTTCAGGCTGAGGCCCTGGATAATTATTAGCAGAGGTGGATGATGTCATCCACATCTATTCGAAATAGATAATCATTTGGAGCACCAAATTTTGCACGGGCACTCAGTAGGGTGCCAAGATATTTTGCGTGCATCCAACCTGTGGGGTCCAATGGATGGGAATTTTATTCCAGTACCCTATTCTATGGCTGCTAGTAGAACACTACACCCCAGCCTATAATGTACCAAATGATTGGTGGAAGGAAGTTCTCCTCTCAGAAGGGTTCAAGGCTCTAGGAACATAAATGGCCGAGGAATATGATCTCACTTGGCTTCAGGAAGCACACAGCTTGTCCAACCCAGACCTGCAAAGATGGCGAGCTGCATGAGGGTGTGCAGTAGGCTAGTTGGGGGGAGATGTTGGGCACGAAATTGGCCTATCTTTTCCCCACATTTCCACTTCTCTTTTCATCCTTTTTGCATTCATTCACATATATTTATGTGTAACATTATGAGGTAATTCCCTTTTATCGTCTCTTGGAATATTTAATTAATGAAGTAGAGTCATGAGGGTTTCTACCTACACAAACCACTAAAACTTGTCATGACCACAGATTGTGGAGCGTAGGTGTTGACCGCACAGCATATCGCAGCAGTTCCGCGATTCACAACATCTCATCAACCATGACGAAACAACATAACTGATCGTTGCTACTCTCAACCGGTTTTTGGCCATTCTTGTTCTTGGCTCTCTTCGTGTTGGTGTTGCGATACAACAGATGTATATCTTTGGGCATATAGTTCCAAGGTTTTGGGGAGAATTATTCTCCTTTGTATTGTATAAAAGATGGGTCATTCATGTATCAAGGGGACCCCAGTATGGTATTGTAACAACATTTTTCAGATTAATAATATATAAACCCTTTTTTTTTATCTATCATTTGTTTTGAGTAACGCAGCCCTGATCAGAGAGTTGGGCCTGCTCTTTTGATCAGGTGCTGTGTGTTCCTTGTGTTGCATGTATATTATATTGTTGTGTTTATTTCTTGTTGCTATTTGAGATCTCTTAGATAACTGCAAATACCTTTTTATGTTCTACAGTTGAGTTTTACTTCTGCCTAAGCAATGTTTTGATTGCCAATCATGAACCCTTGGTTGAGGGAAGATCGTAACCTTGTCCCTGCATATACCTTGCATGTTGCCTTGAAAATAATACACACCCGGATTGATACATTAATGTAGGAAAAGGAGTGGATAAATTATTTATACCTGGACACCAACAGGCTCTGTGGCTAAGTGCACAGAAGCATAGTAGTCTGCAGGGCAGGTTGACTCTGTAACCAATTGAAGCATTAATAAAGATAATTTTTATACCATTCATAGGTATTTATTTCCTATATTATGTGTTGAATGTATTGGGTATAAATTACATTTATTTTTTTTATAACATGAGTGAAATTATATGATTGTGTTGATTAAATGAATATAAGATAAGGTATTTGTTTACGCAAAGTTAACTAATACTTATAAGAAGATAAGTTAGACATGTGGTGTAACTTGGGGAAATAGCACAAATTGCTACCTTAGTAGCGCATTAGCATCTCAGCCCCTGGTTAGGGCTGCACGAAGGTGATTATAATAGATTGTGAAGGCCTCCCAGGTCATAATAGTGCACGAAGTGGCCTGTGTGAAGGTATTCACAGTTGGACTAAATCGACCCCTCAGACATCTCAAGGGTGCGAAAACTTGGTTCTAGCATCCCCCCATACTGCTTTGGGTGAGTCCTTAGTCTGTGCTCTATGGGCTATTGCTGTGCTCTATGGGCTGTTGTTGAAAGGGCCAGTAATGTAGAGATTTATTTGGCTAATTAACTTCGAACCTGGGTCAGGCCCCATCAAGCCAACAAATGGTTCCATTGTCAGGAACGGAATCTGCATAGAGATGTCTGATGTTGTATCATTGGAATCCAACTAAGAAGGAAATTGAAGGTTGTTTGAACAAGAGGATTCAAGAGTTCATGGCATAGGAGAACAGGAATCCCGACTGACAAAAGAAGAGTGGTTAGACTGCTACCTGTACACAGAAATCTACAAAATCTTGTTTGCATATTTCCCTACTGAGTTGTACAAGTGGATCATGAAGCTAGAAGATAGCCAAGGAAGGTGGAAACTTGACAATCCTAATGTGTGTACCCTGGATTTGGTGTGCAGATTGGAAGCATCAGAGGATAAGATCACATGCGCTATTGATCACTAGCTCAATCAGATTATAGGAGGATTCATTATTGAGTTTGTTGTAGATACTTCAGTCAACTATGGTGAGGTAGAGTGATGCTTTCTCAGAGGACCGTGAGGTAAGTACTTAAAGTCTTTGAATACTTGGATCAAAATTTTATTGTGTGAAAAGAGGGTTATGCAATTACCTTGATGTACAGAGCTAGGCAAAGCGGAAAGACCTACAGAAACAAAGGAAGTAAGGGACTAGACAATAACCCTTTTATTTCACCTTTGTGAGGGGACGAGGAAGAACTCGCAAGGGTCTCACCACGAAGTGTGATAAACTTTATAAGGCAGAGGATTCCATGCATATCACCCCCACCCACACCACCACCAGGTTCACTAGCTTCACCTCCATCTTCATCCGTACCACCTCCGCCACCACTGTGAGTCAATATGGCAAGCATGATAAAGTTGCCTGTGTTCAAGGGAGTAGGAAATGAAGATCCGGTCCAGTTTTTGGATCGTGATAAGGGTCGTATGGGAAGCACAAGGTGTTACAAATGACAATATAAATAAACCAACATAGGTTAGCGCCCTGCAAGACTGTGCACTGACTTGGTACATTAAGCATTCTAATGACAATTCAAATGCGAGAATCGTTGATATCCAAGTTGTGCTAAATAGGGAATTTAGTGGGCCAAAGTCACACACACACTCGATCATTGGATTCAAAGAGATCAAAATGCCACCAGATGAGACTCATTGGGAGCTGGATCAGTGGTTGAAGTGTATGATTTGCAAAGCTAATATGAATCTGATGGATGGACAACATCGCGAATAGTTTGTAGCATCGCTAACGCCACATATGAGGAGTGCATTGTTGCAACAAAAGTTAACGACTCAGGCAGAGGCCTTAGAGATTGCAATGAGGCTACATGAAACCCTGATGCAGGATCCTAACTTAGGAGTTTAGCAGATCCACACGCAGTTGAAAAACTTATGCCTTGATATGCAGAGCCTGAAACAGGATAGGACAGCTCGCTTGGAAGTACACAAAGAGGTATGGTGCGTAAAATGCAAAGGTCAGGGTCATGATAAGGACCATTGCCCGGTGTTTGCAAATTACCTCGCAGGAGGAGGACTGGTGCTGTTAAGGTTGGAAGAAAAAGAAAACCCTAGCGTAGTGCTTACTTTGTGTTGCTTGATTTGTCAAATAGGAGGAAAACACGCTACGACCAACTGCCATTTGTTAAAGAAGTATAATCAAAATTCGCAACAATTGTTTTGTAACTTTTGTATATCAGTGGGACACAATTAGTGAACTTGTAGAAACTATGAGTTGATGAAGGATAAAACTCCCACCTATAGGGCTTGGGCCGAAACACGGCCCCTAGACCAGAATGCAGCAGTGGCACGAACCGAATTTTAGGGGCGTAGATGAGGCCGAGGCAGAGGAGGACCTGGAAGAGGTCACAAACAACTTATATGCTACAATTGCAGAGGGTTTGGACATTATTCCCCTGATTGTATGAATTCAACGCATCCATCATGTCTATATTGTAGCTTGTTTGATCATGAGACGAAAGATTGTCCTATGTTAATAGCTAGGATACGCGACAAGGGAGCGCTACCACATTCCCCGCCTTAGAACCTATAGATGATGAAGTCTGAGCTGCACGAGGAAAATCCAAATGTGAACATTGTTCTCCAAAGTGGAATTTCAATGGGAGATGATAAGGGCAAATAGCCTAAATATAGTACTTGGGTTCGCAAGGCTCTGATGAAAGAAGCAGAGTTTGATTTGGAGCACGCTAAGGAAACCTTCATTGAAGCTAAGAAGAGCTTTGCTAATGCCTCCACTTTAGGAAGAAAAGATAGATCGAAGCTGAAAATTGACCCATCTATGCTTACAATATTATTGGAAACATGCATGAAGTTACTGCGTGATAGTAAATTTGTAAAAGGATTGCAGGAACTCATTAGCAGATGTGTTGGGACTATGCAAGGAGAACCGTGAGTAGTCAGGAATATTGGAAAACGCAAGACTAGGATAGGGAGAGAAATGAGGCTAACTATGCAAATTGGGGAATATGAGATTGACCAAGTAATTTTGGATTTAGGATCGGATGTGAATGTTTTTCCGAAGCAGACATGGGAGTGCATGGGGAGGTCTACATTACAATGGTCTCCTATTCAGCTGTGAATGGTGAACTAGCAAAAGATAGTACCCATGGGACAATTGTAGGGAATCATTGTGGATATTGATGGTACGAGCACACTAGTAGACTTTGAAGTGATAGAGATTTTTTATGACAATGATCCCTACCCTATGCTCTTAGGAATTGGTTAGGCTACTAACATGAGTGGGGTGATTAATCTGAAGAAGCGCAAGATGATTTTTGAGAAGAAGTCTCTACATGTAGTTATACATTTGGACCCTGATGAAGGATCGCGCTATACAGAGCCGGTGCACAAATATGAAAGTGACGATGATTTGGACTGCATCTAAAACATAATTGCGTAAGAGAAAGATTGGGTAAATCCCACCGCGGATGTATGGATCTCAGGGAGCGCGAAAGCTCCTGTATGCTAGTTTTTGATGAGGAGATAGAGCGATGGCAGAACTGGTTACATGAGGTAACCATGAGAAACTGTAATATGATGACAATATTGTTGTGCTGTGTATCGACAGAAGTGAGGGATCTTCCTACTTATGATGGGTTAAGTGAGGTAGATACTTTCCTAGATAAGTTTGAAAGGGAGGTGCCAGAAAATAAACGTTTCCAGGCCTTGAATTGGCTACTACATGCTACTCCCGCTAGGTGGTGGGGTACGCAGAAAGGGAGCTTTGAGGACTGGCGTGAATGTAGGAGAATGATGCACACATGGTTTGGAAAGCATAAGATGCAACTAATAGACAAGTATGATGGACAAGATAATTTGTGTGCACACCTAGCCAAGTGGACAAAGGTCTATGGAGAAAAGCCACAACCTGAGTGGGTGCACCTGTTCTGTCATACCCTAGATGTTATACCCATGAATTGGTATATAGAGACAGAACTCCCCCATGGGATAGGTGAATGGGATAGCCTACGTGAAGGGTTCATGATGACCTTTAGTTTTGAGAATAAAAGGTGGGACAACATTGATGAAGCACTACAAGAGGTAAAAGAAGCTATCTTCAAGATACCACAAGAGCTGGTAGAATCGATTCAACCTAATTGGGCTACTTAGCTGAGTTGTGCACTGGAATGTTATAATGTGAGTGCTGAAGAAGAAGATGAAGATCCATGGAAAATTATCATTCCTGAAATAGAATGCCATCGCAAGGTTCAATGACCACATATTGAGAACCATGACATAACCACATCAGTAAAAATGAAGCAAGTGAACATTGGTATAGAGCCCGAACCTAAGTTTGCAATGCTCGATGACTACTGGGATGACGCAACGGTTGATAAGGTCACTGAGTTACTCCATGAGTACTAGGACTTATTCCCAACCAAGCTTATGGAGTTAAAGGAAATCATTGGATATTTAGGAATGATGAGGATCACGTTAAAACCCGACGTGAAGCTAGTTAAATAGAGGCCTTATCGCTTAAATACAAAATAGAAGGAGAAGGTCCACATAGAACTAGACAAAATACTTGTAGCAGGAATTATTAAGCTGGTGGAAGAATCCAATTGGGTAAGTCCAATGGTGGTGTAGGAAAAGAAGCAGAAGGATGAAATAAGAATATGTGTGGATCTTAGGAAATTGAATGATGCCTGTGTGCATGATCTGTTCCCAACTCTATTCATCGATGAGGTGTTGGACAATGTCAGTGGGCAGGAAGCATACTCTTTCACTAATGGGTTCTCAGGGTACCACCAAATCAGGATCACGTCGAACGATAGGAGCAAGACAACCTTCACGACTAAGCGTAGTTTCTTTTAATACATTGTCATGCCGTTTGGGTTGAAGAACGCGCTAGCCATCTTCTCACGCGTGGTGGTTGCAGCATTCAAGGAATATATTCATAAATTATTGGAGGTTTATTTTTATGATTTCACTGTATTTGGGCTAGCTAAGACCATGTGGAAAGCCTATGCTTGATGCTAGATACCTGCCGAAGATACCAAATCACACTTCACCTCAAGAAGTGTACGTTCCTCATTCCTTTTGGGAACCTGTTGGGACATGTGGTTTGCAGACAGGGACTGATGGTAGACCCCATGATGATTGCAGTGATTCTAAATTTGGAAGCACCACGAAGTGTGAAACAATTGCATGCTACCGTGGGACATACGAGGTACTATAGGAATTTCATCAAAATCTATGCCCAAATCACCGTGCCGATGGAAAAGCTGTTGAAAAAATACATCACGTTCTGCTGGAATGATGACTATAAGAAAAGCCTGGATGTATTGAAAGAAAATATGGTCACTGCACTGATCCTGGTATTCGCAAACTGGGACAAGGAGTTTCATGTCCATGTTGATGAATTGTGTATAGTGCTAGCAACGGTACTAACACATGATGATGGAGAGGGCTTGGACAACCCTATCATGTTCGCGAGTCGCAGATTGTCTACAGCAGAAAAGAACTATTCCACCACTGATGGTGTATGCACTCCAAAAATACTGACACTACTTGCTAGGGGGACACTTCAAAATGTATATAGATCATTCTACGCTGAAATACTTGGTCAATAAGCGTGTGTTGGGGGGACGCATATGCTGATGGCTTTTATTATTCCAAGAATATTATTTTGAAGTTGTTGTGAAACATAGATGATTGAATGCAGGATCATATCACTTTTCATGCATTGAGACAAGAGAGCAACCTACTAGTCTAGAGGAAGGATAACCTGACGCACAACTCTTTGTTGTGCCCATAACAGATGGACATTTTGAAGATATAATCTACTTTCTTACAACTGGAACTGCGTCAAAAGAGTACTCCGTCCAGCAGAAGAAGGAACTAGTAGTGCACGTGACAAATTTCTTTGTCATTGCGGAGCACCTATATAAGATGGGCAATGATGAGATACTATGAAGGTATGTACCTGAATTTGAATGAAGAAATATCCTTGTGGATGCTCATGGGGGCACTTTGGTGTTAGGTAAACTTGACTTAGGATAGAGTCAAAGTTGACCAGGTTAAATAGTGATGGTTTTGGGGCACATGGTATTATGCACCTATAGCATCTTGCCAGTGGTATTATATGCAATGGAGCCTATAAAAGGTTGGAAGGACTTCATGGTAATGCAAGACCTGGAGGTGAGTGGTGAAGGCTCACTTGGTTGGATTGGCCAGGGTTTTGGCCAATGCTAATAAGATCTTATTAGGTTGGGTTTTTCCTCAGATTTGGGGTTTTCCCAGATAAACATTTGTGTTTATGTGTTTATGGTTGTTGTTGGTTATTTTTATATTTATTCCTCTCAGTAATTATTTATGTTATGCAGAAAATTTCTTAACAACTGGTATCAGAGCCAGATATTGGATTCAAATGGTTTCTTTGATACCAGGGGTTTATAGTGCCTGATAAGATCAATGCAACCTTTTTACATATCTAGGTCTAGAAAATAATGGTGGAACAATCGTATGCGGAAGAACCTTGAGGATAATGTACGGAAGATAGTGCCGTAACTGCCAGGGATCACAGTGCATTTGCGATATTTACTGGTTTGGAACATGCTGACGGATTGTTCTGGATTCATGCAGCGATTTAAAGAAGGTCAGCAGAAGAAAATTGTTCATGCGGCTTCGAAAATTTTGTTTTCTGCTACCAGTGCTGGAATCTACGAGGTTCTTTTTGGGCTCATAGTTGGAGCGGTTTGATAGAAGTTTTTGAGAAAATCAAATTGAGAGAGGATGGATCAGAATCACAGTAGCAATAAACAAAAAAAAAAATTAGCGAAGTCAAAATTATTGCATGTAAATGGGCATACTACTATAAGACCTGGTAAGGCAGGTGTACCCCTCGGTGATCACTGGTAATGTCTGGGTTAGACCTAGGTGATAGGGGGATGTCAAGTTAACAATACCCTAGGTAAAAACTTTGAGGGGGGTAAGAGCTAGAGTGAGTGGGATTGTCTCACTTAGCAGGTTTGGCTGGAGTTAGTCAAGGAACCCCAAGTCAAGTTTAAGGGGGGAATTGTTAGGTAAACTTGACTCAGGATAAAGTCAAAGTTGGCCAGGTTAAATAGTGATGGTTTTGGGGAACATGGTATTGTGCACCCATAGTATTCTGCCCATGTTATTATATGCAATGGAGCCTATAAAAGGCTGGAAGGACTTCATTGTAATGCAATACCTAGAGGTGAGTGGTGAAGGCTCATTTGGTCGGATTGTCCAGGGTTTTGGCCAATGCTAATAAGATCTTATTAGGTTGGGTTTTTCCACGAATTTGGGGTTTTCCTAGATAAAAATTTGTGTTTATGTGTTTATGGTTGTTGCTGGTTATTTTTATATTTATTCCTCTCAATAATTATTTATGTTATGCAGTAAATTTCTTAACATGTGGGAGGACATTATGCCGGGAGAGCGACTGCATAGAAGATCCTTCACATAGGGTTATGGTGGCTGACCCTTCTTCAGGATTCAAAAGTACACTGCAAGGCCTGTGATGCATGTCAAAGAATAGGTAAACCATGGCAGAGGGATGAGATTCCTTTGAATCCGCAAATGATGCTGCAACCATTTGAAAAGTGGGCAATCGACTTCATAGGACCTATCAAACCTCAAGGAAAAACGGGCACAAGATATATTATCACTGTGACAGAGTACCTAACTCATTGGGTAGAAGCAAAACCAGTAAAACATTGCATGACCACCATGGCTGCGAATTTTTTGTTTGAGCACGTATTGACATGATTTTGATGTCTGAAGATCTTGATGAGCAACCACAATACACATTTTTTGATTAAGATGATGAGCACGCTGAAAGTAGAGTTTCAGGTATATCATCAAAAAAGCACACCGTATCACCCACAAGCCAATGGAACAGTAGAAGAATTTAGCAAGGTACTAGAGACTACACTGACCAAAGTATGCAATGCGTAGTGAAGTGATTAGGACCTGCATGTACCTGTGGTATTATGGGCTTATAATATGACATGGAAGAAACGAACAGTGCAGACACCTTTCTGGTTGGTCTATGGAGTGGAAGCTATAATGTCGATGGAATACATTGTGCCTAGATTGTGCATAGCAGCATTCATAGGTATGATAGACCATGGAGCCCTAAAGGAGAGGCTCGAGTAGTTGGAGGAACTCAAGCAAGAATGATCTTTTGCTAGCTTTCACCAACAAGTATAAAAGCAGCGTGAAAAGGCCTGACACAATTGACATATTAAGTTATGCACCCTCAAGGTGAATGATTTGGTGTTCCTGTATGATAGTAAGTTTGATAAATTCCTGGGAAAATTGAGAATGCATTGGTTGGGACCGTATGTTATTAAGGAGGTCACATACAGAGGCGTAGTGCAGTTGGTAAAGTTAAATGGAGAACATTCCCCAAGAAAAGTGAATGGTAGTCAGTTGAAGCAATACACGGGTGGGTCGTCTATCTGACTAGCCAACTGAAGCACAACCTTAGCACTCCAAGTAGCTGAAAGGAGGTGCGGAACTATAACCAAGTACAAGGAAGCAATTCAGATACAATAGTCTCTGAACAGCGCATCCAGGAGGTACAGCAGGCAGTCGCTCAGTGCGCTACCTACCTTGCAGCAGTTCGGGCAGAGTTGGGAGGTCTTCTTGCGAAGATCTCTGCACCGATAGAGTGACTCGAAGGTGAGTCACGATGTTTGTGTTGGGGGGCTATTGGGTGCAGGATCCCCTAAGGGACGTTTTGGGGCTTAAACCCCAGATTTTGACTAAATCCGATGTAAAGACTTTATGTTTTGTGGGCGCAGAGCGCGAGATTGTAAATGAGTCATAGGTTTGTTCACAGTAATTTTTGTAATGTAATGTCGTCTTTAGAGATATACCCATGGTCCGTAGACCATGCAATTGTATAAATAGAGTGAGGCTCTAAGTTGTAAAGCACCAAAGTAATGGATGGAGAATTGAGTCTTATCTAAGTGTAGAGTTGAGACGTTGGGTCATAGAGTAGGAGAAGGCTCTGCAGCTAAGTGCACAAAGACCTAGTAGTCCAAAGCTAAGTGCGTGGACCACTGCAACTAAGTCTGCAAGGCAGGTTGAGTCTGTAACCTATTGAAGCATTAATAAAGAGAAGTTTTATACCATTCTTGTGTATTTATTTCCTATTTTCTGCATTGAATATATTGGGTATAAATTGCATTTTTGTTGTTTGTAAGATGCACGAACTTATATGATTGTATTGATTAAGTGAATATAAGATAAGGTATCTATTTTCGCGAAGTTAACTAATAGTTATAAGAAGATAAGTTAGATCTGTGGTGCAACTTGGGGAAATAGCATAGATCGTTGCCTTAGCAGCGTGATAGCACCTTAGCCCCTGGTTAGGGCTGCGCAAAGGCGATTATAACAGATCACGAAGGCCTTGTAGGTTAGGATAGTGCATGAAGTGACCTGCGCAAAGGTTTTCATAGTTGGACTAAATCGACCCCTCAGACATCTCAAGGGTGCAGAAGCTTTGTTCGAGCATCCCCCCATACTGCTTTGGGTGAGACCTCAATCCGCACTCCACGGGCTATTTCCAAAAGGGCCAGTAGTGTAGGTATTTGTTTGGCTAAATAACCTTGAACCTGGGTCAGGCCCCATCAAGCAAACAAGATAGCTAGATGATGGAATGCAAGGTTAAATTAGATATCTTCTGCAAGTAATGTGTTTTAATTCTTATCAAGGTAATTTTGTGTCCTTTCATATCACTTTCCATTCAATTCTTTGATTTCCTTAAAATAGGAAAGAATTTACTTTCTACATCAAACATAGTTTTACATTCACTATCAGTGATTAGCCTCCTAGTCAATAGAAGACTAGTTTAAAAAACCCTAGTGGTCTATTTCCCCAGTTGAGAAGTGACAAGAGTAGATTGGTGCATATGTTGTACATATAGCACTATCACCTCCAAGTTTGCACGAACCCTAGGTTAATAAAGCAAAATTGGTCACCCTAGGAGTTGAAACATTCTTCTTACAATATTGGGGCTGATCAGTGACCTCTCAAAAAACTAAATGAAATCAACCCCAAACCTCCCAAAGGAATCCAAACACTAGGAAAATCGAGATTAGAAAAGTACAAGAAGAAACTTCCATGCTATAGGGAAGCAGGATAGTGCTACAGAAAGGGGGAAATATTCTACAAGAAAGTAAGTTGGTGCTATAGAAAAGTGTTTGAAAACCTCGAGAGGGAGGAGAAGGACCACAAGGTCTACAAGAGCCTTATCTTTAGCCATATCTTGGGTCCTACTACAAATTTTATGACCAAGAAAAAAATAACACTCATCAAATTTTCAGTCCCTATCCTCCTTGAGCTCGATAAAGAAAGAAGTGACCCACCAATGGATGTAGATTAAAAAATATAAGAGAGTAGATGATGTGCTCTTGATGGAAGAAAAATTGAATAATATGGTGAAAAAATGGATGATTTGAGGTTGAGTCACTCATGAGGGAACAATTACAAATGGAAAACAAGAGATTCAAAGAATAGTTTTAGGAGAAAGAAGGACAACTTTCCAACATGGAAAGATTGGCCATGGAGGCCACCCAATGAAAACATCCCTAAAAATCATATGCCCTATTCCTCAGAAAGAAGTGGCTTCAATTTAAAATCAAAACTCGTGCACAATATAGTTCACTACCCTTGCAACACTACAAGTAGTTTATTGAATTTTTTACAAGGCTAGTGTGGAAGTCTAAGCTAAGATAACATGTTTTTACATGAAAAACCTCATATTGATTGAAATGAACTTATAGGATCCAAATTATAGGATGGGGGACGTGCATTTGATGGAATTAGCCTATTGGTTGATCCATGAGGCGACAAGTGTTGAAGAATAAAAAAGGATGATATCTAAGGAGACTAATGAGCCCCTATGGATCAGAGTAGAGTTAAGGGCTCCTCACCTTTTCATCAGAAACCACAGGCTCATATCTAAGGATCCAAAGTTGGAATTGTTGTACCTGTTTACCATAGGCAGCCCTTGGCTACAAAAACTACGCCAGGAAACCAACTCAGCCAACCTTTAGGCTCAAGTTGGCCCTTGAACTAGAGGGGGCTCCCTTAGTGATATGAGACTTTGTTTAACATTGTTCACTTGTCACTGAACAACAACCTTTGAAACAAAATGGCCAGATTTATGGTTTTAATTGGGAGTGGTAGACGATCAATGACAATTCCTACTTATGATTTAAGGGCTCTCTCACAGGCTTCCCTTTGAAAGTGTCAGCTTCCAGCCTGACAGAACGACTTTATTTGTATAAGAATTTGACCGAAGAATGTAAGGATATTCCTAATAATTGAGTAACTAGACTGATTACTTAACATGTAGGAAGATTTGGATGTGTGTAGAAGGTTTCTACAACCCAACAAAACATATATGGGGAAGATAAAAGTACAAACAATAAAATCAGTTCAAAGAGGAGCTAACTTAGAAAAATAATCCAATATACTTATCTCTTTAAATTATTATTAATTTGAAGGGCATTTCAGGAAGATTGAAACTCAATCTATCCTTACCCAGATCTTCTATAATGCTTGGAACATGTGCAGAAAACAGATATGGAAATACTGGAAAAACATACTTGAAGCACAAAATTCTGTCGAAACTAGAGCCATAAAGATTTCATTAGAAATACTACAATAGAAAATTTATTATAGAGTTAAGAGTCTTGGCATCAAATACCCACCCCTTTTACTTAAATTGATGAATTATTTATACAAATTCTAAACCAAAATATCTTGAAACAATATCAAGCTTTCTTTACAAACATCTTAAACTATTTTACACAAATAGAACTAAAGTATAGGACATTATAAACTAATGTATCTACTTGGAACTATCATTATGCATTGTTTTTTACAAAGAAGAGAAATTTGAATTGAATTTCAACTCTTAGTTGATGAGGTGGCCTAATTGTCTTTGAGCATTTTCCTCCCGAAATCATGCAAAATAGGGGCCAGCCATACCGTTGTTTATCTCAATCTGAGATAGTTATGTACAACTTGAGAGAGAGTATTGTAGATTAATATGTTGTTTACATAAAATTCTCTAAGTTTCCCAAAAAACAGCTCCATCTATTCACAATACTTTCTGCAAAACGATGTCTAAGCAATCTACACAACCCGAAAAATAGGCCGTGAATATGTACTTGTATCCCTAATTATGTAATAGCTGTGTAAAATATGAAGTAGGTTATTGTAGTTTAGCATCTCAGGAACACAAACCTCCTCCCTTTTACCATAATTAATTTCGTATTATCCACAATAGGCTTTGCAAAACGGTGACTAAAACAAGAAATTTCTGGAAAATATGCCTTTAAAGATGCATTTGTATCTCCCAAACCATAATAGATGTTAGAAAAATGAAAGAGTAATTTGTACATGAGGAGATCACAAACAAAAACCTCCTCTAGTTTCTGAAAATACGTTCTCATTGGTTTGTAAGAAATGTTTGAAATTACTGTGTTGTATAGCAAAAAAACATAATTTCAGCCGACCATGAGACAAGCATATGACATGGAGGTAGGAGATGATGTGGACGCAGAAGGAAGGAATGGGATGGAATGGTAAGCGGGAGTGGGATGAGGCAGGAGGAGATAAGTGGTAGTGGCTGATTAGATAAAGGAATTGACATGGGAGAGGACGTGGACGATGACGTGGGAGTGATGGTAAATGGGTGGATCAAAACCACCTTCGGGAGTAAGTTCGGATGGTAAGCTATTTCGAGATTTTAAGTTCAGAAATACTAGTGTCACGTGGAATGAGTCGATATTGTGGACAATATAGACCTTCCTAGAATCTAATGAAGACTTAATGACAAACAAACCAACCAGACACTATCTTTCTCTAAATGTGCTTTATAAATAATGGCAAACAAGTGTGTTTTAAGGCCTACCTCATGTCCAACGCAAGTTTGGAGATGCCTTCGCTTCTTTGATCCAAGTAAGTTCCTTCGTCACAAACCTGCAAGCACAAACAAGAAAAACGATTAAATAACACCTGAATATCCAATATTATAAAACATATTCAACATGAAAGTCAAGGAGTTCATGAAACAAATAACATAAGATACTTGTTGAGAAAAATGAGCTTGATTGTATTAATTCAAAAGGGGAAGAACCTTACAACCTTTGCCTTGACACTGTACAAGCTCCTCCCAGGGTCCAACAAGAAGTCTCCTCTACTTTGACAAGCTTCACTCACTTCCTAATGAAGCCAAAAAGGTATGTGATCTCTCCTCTTAAGCTCAAATAGGAAGTCTTGATTTCACTAGAATTTACCCTCAAAAGTTCAGCTTCTCCCCTCTCCAGCCACTGACCCAATGCCTCAATTTATAGTGCAATGGAGATCAGTTACCAGCTCCTTCTTCAAATGGATAGAGTCCTCCTTCAAAGGGATAGCTCCTCTCAACAAGGGCTTAGTTCCTCTTCTCATGAGATGCATGAACCACTTGTAGCGAATAATCCACGTAACAAATGCTTCTAGAAAACTCTAGAATTAACCCAAGATGAGTTTTTTAAGATAAAGATTGTGCCTTTTGACTTTTACAGGGGTACGCACCCTCTCCTTTACATACAGAGCGTATAAGTACGCAGATATCCTGAACAGAAGGTGCGAGCCCGCAGGCAAAAGTGAGAGAAAGTGCGGAACCAGAGTTACATTGCTTTTTGATGTCTTTCTCTCATTTCTAAAGCTTGTTTTGAAGAGCTGAGGTTTGATACTTGCTTCGGAAGCTAGTATAGGTGATAGACCTACACCAACTGCAAATAATCAAGGTGACGATATTTTTGTGTAACAGTGACTAATCAGAGATAAGAGGAAACCTCCAAGCCCTAAGTCTGGCCATCTTTGGAGCATTAGAGTGGTAGAAATGGGCAGTGTGTTGAAGACCTTATGCATTGGTGTCTTTTAAGTAAGAAAGAGAAACTAGAGGGTAGATTGGTTGGGCCAAATTTCAGTGACCTAAAGGAGTAGTGATCATTGATAGTGGCTGATTATTGAGTTGTAAAAGGGAAGGCAAAGTACTCTCCAAACATGTTCAAGGTATGTGGAATAAAAGGGTCCATGGAGCGCTACATCAACAAGTAGGTCAGTTGTACTTTGTTCAAGGTAAATTGGTTATAATAGTAATTGATACCAAGACTTATATTGTTGTCTTGTATCAGGGTTGATTGTAAGTGCCATTATCCCTGGTACAAGAGCCCTAAGGATTTTGCATTAAATATTTTTAATATAACGAAGTTGGGTTGAATAATTTGTCTTGTGTACTAGTTGATTCAATGCTATGTATTTTCTGCTATGTAAAGTAGAAGTGTCGTGGCATTTGAAAGTGTTTGTGATGATGATGGTAGAATCAAACCAGATTCTTGAGTGCTATGGAAAAATCCACATGGTATAAGAGAAACTTTGAAGGGTCAATGAATTAGAATGTGCACTGCATACAACTCAAGAGGGAGTTGGTTCCATTGTTTTTGAAGGACTAATAACAATGGAAAAGTTGTTGGCTTGTCTATGTTGTGAGGACATGTTAGATGGGTTGTCTAACTATAGTCCTTGGAAGGAAAGGTTAGAGTTGGTATTGATGGTGAATAAGATCTGTGAATTTTCCGACAAGGAGATAAAGAAATTGGGTGACCCTAAGGAGTAAGAAGTGTATGAGGAATTGGATACGAAGGTGAAGTTGATCATCCTAGATGGTGTCAAAGATAGTTTGATACCTTATCTGTTGAGGAAGAACTCTGCCCATGAGATGTGGAAAGATTTTCAGGATTTTTCCCAGAATAAGAACGATAATAGATTATTGGTATTGAAGGCTAAGTTGAAGAGCACCAAGATGTTAGACGAAGAAGCAATGGCCCTGTATCTAACGAGATTGTCTCAGGTTTGAGATGATATTTCTGCCATTGGTGAGACTATTACAAATTCTAATATGGTGAGGATTACTTCGAAAGGGTTTGCCGAGGAATGGAAGCCCTTCATAAAAGGGATAGTCACTTGAGAGAAGCTGCTAGACTGGAACAAGTAGTGGGATGACTTCATTCAGGAGGAACTATGAGATGAGGACCTTCATTAGAAGAAGAATTTTGTTGAAGAAAACATGACTCTTGTAGGGATAACGAAGTGAAAGCTAAAGAAGGACTTGAGTAAGCTTAAGTGTTTCAGCTATGGGGAATATGGTCATTATTCGGCGAAGTGTCCGAAGAAGAAGAAGGGAGATAATGAGAATAAGAAGGGGAAGGGGATAGTAGGTTCTTCTACTTCTTCTGAGATGGATGACATCTCGAGAAGGTTGGTTGATGAAGATTTTGCTTTGGTTTCTCATTTCTCTGAGAGTACCATCAATGAGACTACATGGTATGTGGATAGTGGTGTGTCGAAGCATATGACAGGTTCACATGAAGTGTTTGAGACTCTAAGTGAATGGGACTAGAAGTTTCTCATGGAGGTGTGAAACAAGAGTCAAAGAGAGATCAAAGGATTAGGTTTCATGCCATTCATGATGGATTTAGGTTGTTTGTTCTGATTTCAGGATGTAATATTTGTACCAAAGCTCAGATACAACAAATTTTCTTTCTTAGTGATCGAGCATAAGAGGTTTGATATGATTTTCGGGGATGGGAAAGTGAGACTTAGGCCCAAAGGATCTAACTCTGTTAGAGTTGTCATTGGATATAGGGAGCATGGTCTATATCGACTAATGAGAAAGCCTATAGATCATGAGAAAAGTAGGTGCAAGCTATAGAGGCTTAGAGGGAGACAAGTTCTAGCTGGAGTATGTAGGTTCAAAGGTAGAATATGCAACCCAAGAAGAGTGCATGGTCAGTAGGGAGTAAGGGGACTTACATAGATGGCAAGAAGGAGTTGTGGGATGGCATGAAGTCCTATCAAAATAGGAAGAATGAATAGGAGGATTCTGGAGGCATAGAAAATATCGATAAGAACATGGTTCATTCTACAAGTTATGCTACAGTGGTGAACTCCAAGAGTTGGGATAATGTCACAAGTAGTGATGATGATGATGAGATACTTCCAAGTGGTGGAATTACCTCCCTCGCTAAGAGGAAATGTTGATTTATGTAGCTTTGGAGGTACTCCAAAACCCTAGGTACTAGGTATGTGTCAGTTTTCACCACAAAAGGGCTTTGTGGGCGAAGTACCCAAGCATCGTGTTTTGCACCCAAAGTATTGGGTGCAAAAAAAAGAGGCGCTATTGATGATTTTATCATTGAAGGAATGTGGGGCTCCCTTGAAGTGTTGAGAAATTTAGGGACAACTAGATTATGTGATTTCTCTTACTTTGATAGCTGTTTGTGATGTATTTTTACTTAAATTGATTAACTTCTTATTTCACTTGATTATTATTATTTTCTTGTCATCCAAAAACTACCAAATATGAACATAAAATAGACTAGAGGACACAAAATGTAGGTTGAAATCCAAGGCCAAAACCTCTCTTATTGAGAGGAAAACCCACAAGAATTATTCACTTCCTATAGAATGTTCAGATGAAAAATTCCAATACCTAAGACCTTTGTCAAATACCCCTTCAATACCAAGTCAAACTTCTCTTTCTTGATGAACTTTTCTAGCTACTTTTACCTAGAAACTTCCAAAAATTCCGACCCAACAACTTCCAACAACTTCGACCCAACAACTTCCCAACAAATTTGATCCAACAACTTCCAACAACTTTGACCCAGCAACTTCCAACAACTTCAACCCAACAACTTCTATCAATTTTGACCCAACAACTTTGAGCAACTTTGACCCAACAACTTCCAGCAACCAACTTCAACCTTCTAGCAACTTCCAACAACTTCGACTTCCCCAACAATTTCTTCTGCAACTTCGACTTCCTAGCAGTTTCTTCTGCAACTTTGACTTCCCAAAAATTTCTTCTACAACTTCGACTTCCCACCAGTTTCTTATACAAATTGGTTTTGCTATAGTAATGTTGCCCTAATATTCACATGTATGAGGAGAGGATAGCCCAAAAACAATACTGAAAGACTTCGTTCCTTTAGTCTTCCTCTTCTTTACTCTTTCAGGTATTTTTCTCTTCCTTGATCAAGTTTTTTGTGTGGTGACTGAGTGCTCTTCAAGTGAGGTCGATGTATCTTATATATAGGATTATATGAAGGTCAAATTGATATCCATAAGGTCGAATTAATCCTTCTTGTAGGCCGACTTGTTTGACAAGGTCTTGGAGGGTTTTTATGACACTTTTGACTTTACAGAAAAGTCATTTACACGGTACAACATGTCCAATATTACATGTATGACAATGACTCTTTTGACTTCATAATTCTATGAAAAACCTAGGAGCACTCAATGGGTGCTTAACCTACAAATAAATTTATCTTGAGCATGAAACCCATGCATCAAGAATGACAATAATAAAATTATTTTCTCTTTAATATCAAATATATAAAATCATGATTACAATAGACATTATGAAGAATTAACCTAGTTACATATTTCAACACTCCCTCTTAACTAGGGAGGTATTCATAATCCATACATGGTACTTGGACATTCTCATAATGAAGAATTCTCATAAAAAGAGTTAGATTGGTAAGCAATCTCATAAGCTATCATATCATCTTATATCTGTGCATCTCATCATATCAACCAAAATTGTCATATAGCAAGGTCTTGACTAACAACTCTATCTCTCCACAAGATCAGAGCAAAATGACGGTGACACAATGACTAATAGAAACCTTTCATCATTGTTTCTCAAGGCACATACCCCATGCGGATGTTCACAAGTTATGTCCTTTTAGGACCATTCCTATCTTAGAATAGAACATCCTTAAGGAATTTCCTCTTCAACTATTCTTTCCTATTGGATGCCCTACGACATCCTCAAAGAGTATCAGAATTAAGCTCAGATGCTTACAAAATCCTCCATTCTTTCTTCATAACATGGATATAAGAATGATGTGTCTATCTCTTCCTCCCAATTAGGGAGTATATACACATTCCTATAAAGGGAATAGTCCCAAACTCCCTTTTAACAAGGGAGTTGCCTAAGATCCCACTCAACTAGGGACTTGTTCTAACATGAGCTATCTACTCTTTGGTGGAGGTCATGGTACTATCAAATGCTTGTAGGGATACTCTTTATGCAACATGTCATGAACTTCATTTTCTTCATCATGGATCCTTCTTCATCATCACTTTATCATAAGGCATCGACCATCTTCTCCATCACTTTCCCTTCAATGAACCGTAGTGTTGAACCAATATTCATTTCATCCTTCTCTTCATCTGAAACTGATCTTCTAGTCCACATATATATTTTCTTCATACAAACACCTCTCCCAAGTCATGTTTCTTTGAGGATATTCCAAACAATCACTTGAGTATTAGTTGTAGGTGATTTCTACAACCTTATTTCGGTAGCCCTGTAACAACCCAACTAAATGTTTTTAAAAATAAAAATGAACATAAAAATTAGGGGAATTTTGAGGTCTAAAATGGGCCTCCTAAGGAAATTATAAAATAATAGTGGAAATAATAAAATAAGATTAGATTATATCATCAAATTTTAGTGGGGAAAAAGAAAAAAATAATTTTTCAACTCGTATTTTCAACTTATCTCCTTATGGGTTTACTCAAATTTTGAGTGGAAACACTTTTTCGATGCATAATTTTATTCCTCATCCAATGAGTACCCATGTTGCATACTTTTGATGGACCCCACAACACAAAAAATGAGAAATACATGAAAAACGTGATTGCAATCACATTTTTTCATGTATTTCTCATTTTTCATGTAGCGGGGTCCATCAAAAGTATCCAACATGGGTAACCATTGGATGAGGAATTAAATTTTTCATCCAAGGAGTACTCCTGCTCAAAATTTGAGTAAAACCTTAGGGAGATAAGTTGACAATACGAGTTAAAAAAATAGTTTTATTATTTTTTAATCTTTTTACTTTTTTACTCCAAAAATGGTGAAACATCCCCCATGGTTGACATCATCATCTTGAATCCTATTGGTTCTTATAAAGTTTATTTTGGTTGTACATTTTTCTTAGGAGGCCTATTTTAGACCTCAAAATTCCCCTAATGAATCAAAGTTACCTTTTTATGATAACCTTTCATCATGGCATCAATTTCTTGCAACATCAACATCCTACACATGTATGAATCCATATCCAAGACACATATTACCAAGTTTTTCCTTTTCATCAACCAACTCGTCATGCTTCACATTTTTGTCATCATACCGTCATCCTTTTAACCTGAAGATCCAACATAACATGGAATGTAGACCATTTGTGAAACACTTGCTTCTTCTTAAGTAGAGGTGAATCTTCTAACAAAGATTTCAATGGAGGATCTTAATGATCCTCATTCTACAAATGCTCCTTTCTAATGATGATGATGTATGATGATCTCTTTATCTTCTATCTTGCTAGATTAGTTTCTCCAACCATATATATTGCTACTTCGGTTGTCCTTATATGCTTCCAATGGAGATGCCATGAGCTACTTCCTTTCTATTAGGATGACTATTACAACCATGTAAAATTTATACTTCAACTATCCTTCCATGCTTCTATGATGATGTCATCTCTATCTTGTTATAATGCATCCTATCATACTTGTGATGGTTTCTACAACTGAAAATAACTATGTGAAGGAGATTATCTCAATCATAGTAGAGATCTTTCACTTCCTCCTTTGATTTCTTCTTTTTTGATGCTTCTACTTCTTCAGTAACATGGGATTCATTTCTTTCCGTTCTCTTCTTGTTGTACTTCTTGAGTTTGGGACAATTACTTTTAAATTTCCCATATTAATTGCACTCAGAGCATTGTATTTTTGACATATCATTTTTTTTTTTCCTCCGAGGATCAAACTTTCCAAAGTTTCGTTTTCTCTTGGCCATGGCATATGCTTGAACTTGTTCCTTTGATCCAACATTTCTCTTTGACTTAAAACTAGTTTCTTCAATCTTACATAATGACTGAAGTTCACTGAATGGAGTGGATTCCTTCTTTCCATAGATACTGGATACAAAGTTGCCTAATTCATCAGGTACTGCATTGAGCACAACAATGGTCATCTCTTTATCAGACATTATTTCTGCTAGTTCTTGTAGTTGATAACTTATTTGAGATACCCTTATAAGGTATGAGGCCACTCCTTCATCCTTAGATATCTTCATTTTGTATAATTTAGTTCTCAATGATATACATTCTCCTGCAGTGCTTACAGAAAACAATTCTACCAACTTTTCATAGATATCTTTCAATTTCTCCAACTTTGCTACATAAGGGATGATGGAATCCTGTATTGATTCTATGAGGATTCTTTGAGAACTTATTTCTCCTTTCATGTAATTTGATAGTGCTTTAGATTTATCTTATGATGGTTTGGAGATTGAACCATTAACATATTCAATAACTTCATTCTCTATGAGGATCAAATCTATCCTCTTCTTACATGCAAGGAAATTCGATGACCCAACCATTTTGTCTCTTGCCTTGAAGAATGAAGACATGTTGATAGTAGATTCATACATAAATATAAACATACTTACATTACAAGTGAAGATGCTCCTTGATGCTGATATCTTCAACTTGATGCCTTCTTGATGATGTTGATAATAGAAGATTCCTTCTTGATGAAGATGTCTTCCTTCTAGTATGCTTGAAATGTGATCCTTTTTTCAATGAGAGGGATATCACCTGGATTTCTTTCATGATGATGGAATTATTTCTTCTTGCTTTCTTTGGATGTAGAAATGTAGAATATGGAGACTGCAAAATGCTTCAAAATTGTAGTCCTTTCTTTGAGTGGAGGTAGGGTCCTTGAGGTATTCTTCTCCTTGTGATGATGTGATCCTTGATATGATTACTCCTCCTTGGTGATCTTGTGCTTGGACCTTGTGTTTACTTCTTCAATTGGATTATATTCAAGATGCCTTTCCTAATTATTGTCACCTTAGCTCTGATTCCATGTTGAGAAATCTATGGGCAGTTAAATTAGGTGATTTCTCTTACTTCAATAACCTCTTGTGATCTGTTTTTACTTAACTTGATTATTATTATGTTCTTATCATCAAGAAACTACCAAACTATGAAAATCAAATGGACAAGAGGACAGAAAATGTAGGCTGCAAGCTAGGGCCAAAAACCTCTCCTCTTGAGAGGAAAACCCATAAGAATTTTTCTCTTCTTATAGAATGTTCAAATGATGAATTCCAAGGCCTAAGACCCTTGTCAAAGACCCCTTTAAGACCAAGTCAAACTTCTCCTTCTTGATTAACTTTTCCAACTATTTTCTCCTAGTAGATTCCAACAATTTCCACCCAACAAATTCCAACAACTTTGACCTAGCAACTTCCAACAACTTCGATCCAACAAATTTCAACAATTTAGACCTTCTAACAACTTCAAATTCCCCAACAGTTTCTTCTACAACTTCGACTTCCCAACAATTTATTCTACAACTTCGACTTCCCAACAATTTCTTCTGCAACTCAGTTTTTTTGTAGTAATGTTTCCCTAATCTCCACACATGTGAGGAGAGGAGAGCACAAAAACAATACTCAAAGAATTTATTCCTTTATTCCTCCTCTTCTTCACTCTTTTAGGTATTTTTCTCTTCCTTCAACGAATTTCTTGTGTGGTGAGGAGTTCTCTTCAAGTCAGGTCAATTTCTATTATATATAGGCTTCTTTAAAGGTCGAATTGTTGTCCATGAGGCTGACTTGATCCTTCTTGTAGGCCGACTTGTTTGACAAGGTCTTGGAGGGTCTTTATCACACTTTTGACTTAAAAAAAAAAAATATTTACAAGATACAATATGTGCAAAGGGGTCTTACATGTATGATGATGACTCTTTTGACTTCATAATTATATGACAAACCTAGTAGCACTCAATGGGTGCTTGACCTACAAATAAATTTATCTTGAGCATGAAACCCATGCATCAAGAATGAAAATAATAAATTTCTTTTATTTTTAATATCAAACATATAAAATCATGATTACAATAGACATTATGAAGACGAAAACTAGTTACATATTTCAACATTAAGGACTAAGGGGAAGCCAAGGCATGAATTTGGAGGCATTGGTTGAATGAGAAGAATTTTTGTCATGTGGTTTTATGGAGATTTAACAAATTGTTAAGGTTGGCCTAATGTTATGTGGTGACCCTTGGTGGCTAAGGGAAGCTCGCCAAGATCTCTATAAATAGAGACAAGATGAGACCTCATTCTATCACATCACAAGTGCAAATACATCATTGGTGAAGGAATAAGGTGGTTGTGGCATATAGGAGTTTTTCCAAGGGAAGAAAAGGATGTGTTATGGAATCTATTTTTTGAGTTTGGAATGCCAAGTTTAAGAAAATTGTAGGGTTAATTTTGGAGGACAATTCTGGGTAGATTTTGTGCATGGTTATGGTGCTATCTCTTTGTGTTAGGCTGCAGGTCATTTCTGTGTTGTTCAGGTAGGGTCGAGCCTTTTTTTGGTTGTTGTAAAAATATCCTATAATTAGTGTGAGGGCAATAAAAGTGTGGCCATGTTTCTTGAAGGATAACACAAGGATAGAGGGTCTGTGGTGGAGATACAAAGCAGATTTTGGGAAGGTTTTGAGGCATATTTTTAGGGATGACATGGACCATATAGGAAGCCATAACTAGGGATGAAAATATGAGGTGTATGCACAGAAGCTCAGGAGAATTTGTAGAAATTTGATAGAATTGAAAATACTCAAGAAATTTAATCTAAAATCAAGAGACACAATTCTACTCTATTGATCCACGGAATGAAATTCACAATTTAGAACAACATGCATAGACATGCAATAGGAAAAACCACAAATACACAGTTATTTCTAGGGGAACCCAACTAGGAAAAACCCCTCAAGCCTCTTTGCATTAATTAGATGAATAAAGAATCTATTACAATTGCTAGATGCAACTTTGACCTCAACCCAGAAAATAATAAATGTTCTCTCTGCTCAATGAAAAACTCTAGCTAACACTTAGCCAAATATCAACTCACCTAGCCTTCTATTTCCTTGCGCAATTCCTAAAGAAATTAGCGCCTATTTTTTTAGGATTTTTCCTCCAGTTGATTGTGTAATACCCCAAGATTGATCATCTGACTACATGCAACACCTATACACTCAAACTGGTTTACAACTGCTTGTACTCTACCTTGTCATCTCCACTTCAACTGAGGAACTCAAATTCTCTACATGCACTATATATTTTAGGTTGATTGATCAGTTAACTAACAAATCTATGAGTTAGATTGTTGTCCTACTACACAACTGACCTTGAGTTGACTCTAACAACAGTTAGAGGTCAGTTAACTGAATACAATTGAAAATAACTAATCTGGATTGCTAAAATTTAGTAATCACACATGCATAACTGAAATCCAAGCCCTCTAACCTAAATTTTTTGAGCTAACTAAGTAACAAGATCCATGTCACACTAGTTAACTGCCTCCAATTTGTCTTACTGATGTGGAAATTTGATTTACTCAATTTGACTAAGGCTAAAGTCAAATTTAGCCTTTCTTGCTACATTTTTTCAACACTCCCTCTTAATAAAAAATGGATTTTCCACCAACCCTATCCTGCACCTATAAAATTCAAATTTAATTCTTGATAATGCCTTTGTCAAGATGTCAGCATATTGCTCCTCAGTTGGAATGTGCTGCAGCAACATAATTCTTCTCTGCATACAACCCCACAAATGATGATACCAAATATCAATGTGCTTGGACCTGTCATGAAATACCACATTCTCATAGAGCTTAATGCAACTCTGATTATCACAATATATCATTGTCAGATCCATCTCCTGACTGAATAGTCCCACAAGTATTTTCCTCATCCATATTGGTTCACATGCTTCTTGACTTGCAACCATGTATTCAACCTCTACTGTTCTGAGCGCCACAAACCTCTGCTTCCTGCTGTACCATGAAATAGTTGCGGACCTAAAACTGAAGATAGCACCTGATTTACTCTTCCTTTTAGATGTAATTCCTCCCCAATCTGCATCGGCGAAGCCTTGCAACTTCACTCCCCCTATTTGTCCATACCATAATCCATACTGGGTAGTGCCTCTAAGGTACAGTAACACATGCTTTACTACCTTCCAATATAATTTGGTATACCTCACCATAGCTTGGCTAAGCTGGTTGACTGCATAGCACATGTTAGTTCATGTGTTCACAAGATACATCAGTGAAACCATAAGCTGCCTGTAAATGGTAGCATCAACTTCCTCACCTAAAGAATGATACTCCTTCCTCCAGTTATTAGCCAGAGGTGTGTCCATGGGCTTACGATTCTCCATGTGAAAACTTTGAAGTATCTCGGTAGCATACTTTCCTTGAGACAAACAATTCACCATCACCCTACCATACTTCCAACGTAAGGAAGTAATGCATGAGGCCCATGTATTTCATCTCCATTTCCAATGCAAGATCCTCTTTGCAAGAGTGGACCAATTTCTCATCGCCAATCAATATTAAATCATCGAAATACAAAACAAGAATAAACAACTTAAAGTCTACCACAATGTGATAGAGGTTCGCATCTACTTCACTTTTGGTGAAGCCCAATCTAGTGAGATAATTGTTGATGCAAGTGTACATGCTCATGGTGCCTATTCTGAGACCATACAATGCTCTCTTGAGTCTGCACACATGCAACTATTGATCATATGTCTCAAATCCTTCTGACTGTTCTATGTAAATTTCCTCCTCAACAACACTACTGAGAAAGGCGATCTTCACATTCATATAGTGGATTTTCTACCCCATCTGCGCAACTAATGCTAGAACGGACCTGATTGAGGAATATCTTACAACTGGTGCAAAATTTTCCTCATAGTCCACTCTGCTATCTGAGAAAATCCTTTGGCCACAAATATGGCCTTACACTTCATGATGCTCCCATCCACTGCATGCTTCACTTTGTAGATCCATCTCAAACAAGCCACTGATTTCCCTTATGGTCTCAACACCACTTGCCATACAATGTTCATCATAATGGATTCTTATTTTTCCACCATGGAATCAACCCAAACTGGTTGAGCAACTGCTTCCTCAAATGGAGAAGGCTCTATCTCAATGAGCATTGTCATGAGATCCATGTACCCATTGTACCTATAAGGTGACCTCCTCTGCCTGCACTATGATGTGGGGGCTCCCACATTCTCCCGTGCATCCTACAATAATAAATAAACTTCCCCGGGTCTCTTTCTCCCCTCTCTGGAAGATTTTGGTTGAGTGGGTTCCTCCACTATGTCTCTATCTCCTCCTCTATATGTGGCTACTCCACAACCTCTTGAAGCTCATCCCGAGGCTCCTATTTTGGATTGAGAAGCTCCTACTCTAGTGGGATACTCAAATATCATTCCAGAGCATATCATAGCCTTGTCCTCATCGAATTTGACATCTATCGTTACCACTGTCATCTTCAATGGAGGGAAATACACTGGGTAATTACATGGAGTTTCGGTGTATCCTGCAAAAACTACCAAATCTATTGTAGGCTAGAGTTTCTTCCTCGAATATTTGGAGACATGGCAGTAAATTGAAGCTCCAAATTTTTTGAAATGAGACACATCAGGATTTCTCCCAGAGAAAGCTTCCTCCAGTATGATCATACCAAGTATCCTATGAGGACTTTGATTCTGTATATAGACTATTGTGTTGCATGCTTCTACCCAGAGATGAAATGGAAACACAAGATCATGAAACATGGCCCTTTCTTCTCCCAATATGCTCTTGTTCTTCCTCTCAACTACCCCATTCTATTATTGTGGGTTATGGGTGCTGTCAGTTCTCTTTGAATACCTACTTTCGTACAAAAATCCTTGAAGACATGTGAAACAAATTCACCTCCATTGTTGCTCTTGAGAGCCTTCACCTTCTTCCTAGTCTCCTTCTCTACTAATGCCTTGAACTCAAAATTTTTGAGAAAAATTCATCCTTATTCCACATGAAGAAGATCCAACATTTTCTAGAGGAATCATCAATAAAAACAACATAGTACTTATGTCCTGCTGTGGAGGCTGTAGAAAAGGGTCCACAAATATCAGAGTGGGATCACTCCAAGATTTAATATGCTCTACTTTCTCGGTCATGGAAAGTGGATTTAACATATTTCCCCAATGTGAAACCCTTGCAGACATCTTGTTGGTCAAGGGAGCCTTTATGGAGACCAGTGGTAATTTGCTACATGATATTTAAGGCATCATGGAGTAGATGATCTAATATCCCGTGCCAGAGTTCTCCAACATCACATCTTGACACTTTTTCAGCCTTACTTCTCAATGCAATGCAATCTCCCACCTCAAGTTTGTAAAGATTCTTCACTCAAACCCCAATCTGCTTCACTTGCCCAGTAACTATGTGTCTTAGAAAGGCTTTCCCTTTTTTGAAGATAACATCATAGACACGATCCTCCAATACTGCTACAAATATCAGGTTATTCTTTAGCCTAGGTACAAACATAACATCTTTGAGGCAAAGAAGAGTGGATTTGTCCCTCTCAAACGTGACAATACCAATTCCCATAGCATTGTACCTCCCATAATCCCCCATTTCAATATGCATTTGGAGATCCTTCACCTCTAGGCTATTGAAAAACTCCTTGCACCCTGTCATATGGAACGAGGCACCAAAATCAAGGTACCACACACTCCCCATAACAGTGTTGACCATGCATGCTATTATGGTGAAATATAATTCTAATTGTGAAGTCAGTGCTTCACCTACTGCTCCTTCTGAAGGCTTCTTATTAGACCTTTTCTAAGGACATTTTGTTGCATATTACCCAAATTTGTAGCAGTGGAAGCATTTTATCTTACTAATGTATTTCTTCCTCCCATTATTTTGGCTGGACTCAGATTTTCTCTGGGTCTTCTTCCCTTTTCCCTTCTTCCCCTTTCCAACCAATGCAAAATTATCTTCATCCTTAGCTTTGGATGATCTTCCATCTCGACTATTTCTCCTGAAATATTCTTGTACCAAATCAGACCACAACCTTTCGCAATTCAGTAATTTTTCCTTTCCATTCACAACGTCTTGGTAGTTGCGCTAGGCTTTTGGAAGGCCTAGAAGAGCTAGGCTCACCAGGTCATCTTCTACAACATTCACACCAACCCCTCCAAGTTCATCCTGAACTTGTGCAAATATGGAGAGTTATTACGAAATAATATCATTCTTTTACATCTTAATGTTTCAAAGTTTATCTTTCAAGTTCAATTTTCTATGGTCACTACTATTTTGGAATAACTCAATCAGTGCCTTCCACATAGAAATTGTTGTCTCTTTTCCATGGATATTTGAGACCATATGGTCTCACATACCTTCCAAAATAATTCTCCTGATCTTTGCAACATTCTTCTTCCATTGGGATAATCGCTGTGCATCCGAATGTTGAGGTTTTGCAATACCAGTTTTCACATATTCTAGCACACCATTGTCATCGAGCATTAATTCTATTTTAATCCTTCCAGGCTATGAAATTCGAGCTACCCTCGAGTTCATACTCCAATCTCAGTTTGTTGAAAGACATCCTCCCGATCCTGAAGAAAAATTGTTGCAAGAAGACTGTAAAATCAAAATTCTTGAGAGACAAGTTGAAAATACTAGTTCTAATGTGAATTCTGAGGCTCTAATACCATGTAGAAATTTATAGAGTTGCAACTGCTCAAGAAATTTAATTTAAAATCGAGAGACACAATTCTACTCTACTGATCTGTGGAATGAAATCCACAATTTAGAACAACATGCATAGACATGCAATAAGAAAAACCACAAATACACAGTGTTATAGGGGAACCCATTTGGGAAAAACCCCCCAACACTCTTTGCATTAATCAGATGAATATAGAATCTATTACAATTGCTAGCTACAACTTTGAGCTCAACCTGCAAAAGAATAAATATTGTCTCTGTTCAATGAACAACTTTGGCCGAAACTAAGCCAAATATTAGCTCACCTAGCCTTCCTTTTTATTATGCAATTTCTGAGGAAATTAGCACCTATTTTTTTAGGAACTTTCCTTCAATTGATTGCATAATAACCAAGGTTTGATCATCTGAATGCATGAAACACCTGTAAACTCAAACTAGTTTACCACTGCTTGTTACACTGTCTTGTCATCTCCACTTCATCCGAGGAACTCAAATTCTCTGTATGCACTAGCTATTTTAGGCTGATTAATGAGTTAACTAACAAATCCCTGAGTTAGACTACTGTCCCACTGCACAACTGACCTTCAACTGACTCTACCAATAGTTAGAGGCCAGTTAACTGAATACAACTAAAAATAACTAAACTGGATTACTAAAATTTAGCAATCTTACATGCATATCAAAACTCCAAGCCCTCTAATTCGAATTTACTAAGCTAACTGAGTGAAAAGATCCATGTCACGCTAGCTAAATACCTCCAAGTTGTCCTGCTGATGTGGAAATTCGATTTACTCAATTTGACTAAGGCTAAAGTCAAATTGAGATTTTCTTGCTACATTTTTCCAACAATATTTAAGGGAAAAAGTGGACATCCTAGAGATATGTTATTTTTCTTCTCAAGCTGACGTTTTGCTTGGAAATGTGGGTTTTTCTATAGTGTCTTGAACAACATATTGATAGAAACTTAAGTACAGTACTTGGAGGGCTATTAGAAATTGCTTGGTTGGCCCTATTTACAATCCCTTTTGAAGGGAAAAAAGGGTTGTTAGTAGGTAGTCTTGTTGGACCCCTAAGGGTTGAATTTTGGAGGAACTAAAGGGAAACAAAGAGGGCTAGTTATCGAGCCCTAGTTCTGTGATTGAAAGTGGGTCTAATTAGAGATAAGAGGGTAGCCTCAAAGCCCTAAGTTTGGCCATATTTGGAGCAACAATGTGGTAGAAGTGGGAAGTGCCCTGAAGACCCTATGTGCTGGTGTATTTGAAGGAAGAAAGAGCAACTAGAGGGAAGATTGGTTGTGCCAAAGTTCAATGTCCTAAAGGAGAAGTGATCATTAATAGTGGTAGATTGTTGAGCTTTAGAAGGGAAGGCAAAAACACTCACCATACATGTTGAAGGTACGTGAATAAAAGGGTATGTGGAGCGCTACATCAACAAGTAGGTCAGTTGTATTTTTTTTAGGGTAGATTTGTTGTAGTTGTTGATACCAAGCCCTAGATTGTTGTCTTGTATCAGTTATGGTTATAAGGGCCATGATCCCTAGTATGAGAGACATGATATTTTTTTATTAAAGACTTGTAATATAAAAAAGTTTGGTTGAAAATTTTATCGTGTACTATTTGATTCACTGTGGTGTATTTTCCTTCGTGCAAAGTAGAAGTGTTGTGGCATTTGAGAGTGTTTGTGATCATTATTTTAGATTCAAACCAAATTCTTGAGTGCTGTGGAAAAATCAACAAATGGATGACTTCCTAGATTGGTATTTTGGAGTTAATATCATGAAATTAACTGGATAATCCCATTAATCTAAGGATACAGGTACATCTTCTAAAATATCATCTAGCTTAATAGTAGATCTCTCAACTAACGATAATATAGTAAGTATATTGAAGATTAGTCTGATCCAGATTTTTAAAGAAAAAAAATGAAATATAGATTTAAATAAAACACATAGATACAATGAAACTGAACTCTAATTAAGAAATGGCAAAAGCTAAAAACTCTTTACATATAGAATGAAAGTAAACTAGCTTGGGCAATAATAGCTTATCTCTGCGAAGAGATGTGATAGCTACATCCATTCTGCACTTTGTTACAATCAGGCACTTAAGCCTTTTTATCATGAAGAAACAATGAGAAATACTAAACATCTAAAAACGTAACTCTAGGAGATGAAACACCAAGAGCTTATGGGCTCTGATCGGGTTAGTTGGAACATGAACCTCCCAGGGTCGTAACTTTGGCATACAATCTCCTTTTGGTGTGCATGATAGCTTGTTAGAAAGGTATATGTGAGGAAAACAAATTTTGAATTGAAACATAGTCTCTAACTCACATTTTCCCGTTTCTCCAAAAAACTCCATTTAAGGCGTCAAAATGGTTCCAAAAGTTCAGGACCTAAAAACTACCAAAAATGGAAAACTGCTGAAATAGGAAATTGGGTTAAAAAATAAGAAAATGATAGGAAACAGTGCTACAGGTCCAATTTGAATAGTAAGGTTCCCACAAATATCCACTTTGATCAATCCTCCCCCCTTAGGAAGCAATGTTCCCAATTGCATTGAGTGCCTCCATGAGATGGGGAAACTTCTACTGAACTTGGTCCCTAGTAAGCCACTTGCCTTGGTGCAGGAGCTTGTCGACTTTGACAACCTGATATAGCTTTATCCTTTATTGGAGAGTGTTCTTAATCTTGTATCCATGATTTGATGAGTTGCATCTTGTTCAATGCAATCTGGGTTGAACTTTATTAGTATCATCTGCTTGACAATGTTTGATGTGTCCAACAATGGTGGAAAGTATGGTTGAAGGTGGTGCACATTTAACACTGGGTGTAGGCCAAGGAATGGGGGGATACTTAGCTCAAAATCATTGTCACCCACAACCTTGGTGATGGTATATGTCCTGTATTAGAGTGGTCAAAGCTTCCGATAGGCTCCTACAAGGCATTCCTTCTGCAAATGCAACCAGACCTTGTCGTCCACTTGAAACTTATGTGGCACTCGATGCTAATCATGACATTGTTTGTACTTAGCATTGGATTTATCCAAGATATCATGAACTTGTCGTCAGATGTGTTGAATTCATTCAATAAACTTGATGGATTTATTAACTTCAGATTGAACATGTGGAGATTCTTCCTATGTAATTGCAAGAGGCATTGCAACATCAATGTGACAAAATGGTTGAAATGACAAGCCCACCTGAGAGGGGTTGTGTCTATTTGAGCTATGGAGAGCTTTATTATATATGTGTTAAACACAAGGAAGACTCTCATCCCATGTTCATGGATGATTAGAGTTGTACATGCGTAGTATGTGCACTATCATCCTGTTGATGACCTCTATCTGGCCATTACTTTGGGGGTGGAAGGTAGTTGACTTGTTGAGCTTAGTGTCCAACACTAAACAGAGGGCTAAGAAGATTGCACTTAGGAACCTTCTATCCTGATCTAATATTATGGTTCACAGGATCCCAAAATTTACTAACACCCATTCGAAGAAGAGCTTGGCAGTGGCTTCTACTATGATACTTCCTGCAGAAAACCAATATGGCCACCTTAGAAAATATATCAATTACCAAAAAAACATAGTCATTACCATTCTTGGTAGAAGGAAATCCATACATATAGTCCATGGATTTTCGGAAAATAAAAATACTTTTGTAGTACCATCACTATATTCTCCATGCCAAACTACTTGACTGTAATGTGCCTCCTAAATCATCTTGGCATGCTCGCTTGAAGGAACAAAAAGGTGTCCCAGGTAGCACAACAATCCATCATGGAGGTGGAAGTTTGAAAATTTATTGTTGTCCATCAACATCTGGTATGTGGTGGAAAATTTTGGATACTTTTTGTATAGTTGCAACCATCCAAAAGCCTCATACCCAATAGAGTTGAGAATAGTGGTTAGTGCCATAACTGGGGCACACTACGACAATTTGCAATTTAATTAGTGCTACCCTTCTTGTATTTAATGTTCAAATGAAATTGTTGCAGATATGTGGACGATTTCTAATGGTGATCGTCTTGTAATTTTCCACGTGTCTGCATAAATTGAAGAGGTTGGTGATCTATGTGGATGATCATCTCCTTTCCTAGAATGTAATTTTTCCACTGCTGGCAAGCTTGCACAATGGAATATATATCCTTATCGTAGGTGGGGTATATATGAATAGTATCACAAAGTGTCTCACTGTGATAAGCAACAAGATGCCCTTGTTGAGTGAGGACTACACTAATAACATAGTCAAAGGAATATGTCTTAATCTCAAATTCCTGTTGCAAGTCTAACACTTTGAGGACTAGTTTAGAGACAAGGTGGTGTTTCAGCTCAACAAATGCATTCTGTTGTGACTCAGACCAAAAAAAGTTTGCTTTCACTCCAACCTTGGTAACTTGACTTAAGGGCCAAGTGATATGAGAGAATACCAACACAAATTTGCAGTAGAAATTAGCAATCCCCAAGAAGCTGCAAAGCTTTGTGAGACTCGTCAGGTCTAAAAAATATTGAATGACTTGGATCTTTGCTAGATCTACATGCACACACTATTACATTTGAGCAGAAATTCTGAAGACATAATTTGACGGAATGGATAAAATCCGAAAAAGTGTTGGAAGTTAACTGTATTTTTCGTTTTTGTTTTTTTCTAAAATCTTGACATCCATCAAATATCCGATGGGAGTTCTTCAATGGTAGAATATTCGACAGAATATATTTTCCCATCGATTATTTGATGTTTTTCTCATAATCCCCCCTGTCGGAGAATATCCGACGGGAGAACTTTTACTGTCGGATACTCGACGCTTTATCCAATATGAAAATGTGTTGTCCAATTTCCGGAAAATGGAAAATAACCTTTGTGTAACGTTCAATTCCACCATTAATGGTTTTTTTCCACTGACAATGTTTACTATGGGACCATTTTACGTTGTGTTCAACTAATTAAAATAAATATTAACATTAATATTATTAATATATATAAATAATAATATCAATAATAAATTAATATTAGTATAATATTATTTAATTATAATATAATATATAAAGTTATTAATATATATATCTATATATCATATATATATATATATATATATATATATATATATATATTATATATAATATATATATATATATTATATATATACTCTAACATCATATAACTTTGACATAGTTTCTATATATATTAGTTGTGATTGTTTTGAAAAGTTGTAGGCTTATTTTGAGGTTAATTTTTGAACAAAATCATCATTGAAAGTTTGGTGACAAAAAATGTCACATGACATTCCTCAAGGAGACCAAGGATAGATGGGATCGACATTGAGGGCTTTTGACGATCGAAGATGTTATTTCCCTTGTAGAAATTGCAAGGGATTAAGGCCAAGGAGAATTATAATAAAAGCAACTAAAAATCATTTTAGAGGCTATGTACACTGTTAACACTCAGTAATTTTCTGAGGTTGCAAAATAAAAACACCAAGGTAACCACAAACCAACTTTGGAAGCTGGGGTCTAGCCCTGCTAGCTTCAGAGAGGGCTCTCTCTGTAAGATTTAGCTTTGTTTAATCAAATATTAGACTAGTTATGAAGTTTGGGGTTTGATTTGTATTTAAATGGTTGGTTGATAACTTAGATTTCCATTGGGCTATGGAGTCTGATACATAAAGTACTGATTAACTAGAGTATCTACAGATATATCTCACAAGGCAAGGTAGCCAAACCGAACTAATTCTTTAAAGTCCGTGAAATGGAGATGAAGAATAGAATAAGGTTCACTTTAAAATATAAAGCATTGTTACCTGAATTCTATATTCAAAGATTAGTAGAAAACATAGAAATTATTCGTAGCTGGGTGTAGAGTGTAGATTTAAACATATTCTGCCCTTTATTTATCTATTGAATAATTCAAATTTTTAGAAAACAATCATGTGCTATAAACATAGAGATATAAACACATATAATAAATAGATGTACTTCACCACGAATTTGACACATGAATCCTATGAAAGAGCCTCTGTATTACATTAAAAAATCAGTTGATGCTTTAGCAAAAGGTATACAATAGTGTTTCTTCGTACAAAAACCAACCTGTACTACTTCAACGATCGAAGTATTTATAACTAAATTGTAGAAAATATCCTGTCAGGATGATGAGGATGTATCTACAAAATCATATGACTGCATTAAGCTAACTTACTACAATAAAATAAGGAAAATTGAAATGTCTGAAGTAGTGACATTGAAATAAAGGAACCATTGGCTGTATGGTGCTGAAAAACTGGATGTGCGGTAATGCTGAGCTGTGCTATTGAATTTACCATTTACTCTAACAATTCATAGAGTTTATCCCAGCATTGTTCGCTTGGGATATTCATCTTCATTAATTTTCTGTACACTTCATCAACTTCTGTATACCTGGAAAATTTCGGCCAAGTGATGAACAAATTCAGAATTGTATACTGGATGTCGAGATGAAACGATAGTGCTTCCAGAAAAACCCTTCCTATCATACTGAGTCTTCCGGCTGTAACTTTCGAGCTGTCTCTCGCCTTATTCATAATCTGTGCACTGTAATTTGGTCATGTACTATGTTTGTCATTAATAACTAACAGGTTTGGAAGTCCCTTCTTGTAGAGAGGCTCCAGCTTTGCAAAGAATCTTTCTATGCCTATGTTCATGTTTTTCCCTTTCTCTTCAAGATGTCTCATTAGGTTCCTTTTAGTCAACACCTTTTTGACTTCCAAGATGGTTTCAGTTCGATCTTCAATCTCTAATTCTTCTAACTTTTGACTGTTCTTGGAATTTCGAAATTTAATCAGCTCAGTGACTTCATTTGGTTTATCTCCTAGTTTCTTTCTAACCTGCTCAATGGCTTCAATCGACCTTTCAAAAAGTTCCTTCTCTTCAAAAATGATTTGGATGGAAGGTCAAATTTCTCCCATGTCTTCATTAATTATTTTCCATATATTTTCTTTCACCTGTTTCAATGTTTTGCCCATGGCACAATCATCTTCCATTTTCTGCACTCTTTGGGTCAAGGTCTGAGTTTTCTGTGTTTCTGTCAAGTAGGCATTTTCATATCTATTACTCTACTCCTGCAAAACTTTTATCTCCTGCTTTAGTTTCTTCATCTCTTCTCCCTGTATAGTCATATTTTCCATAAATTGAGCCAATTTAATTAAGTCATCCACCGCTGAAGTGGGAAGCACTATTGAGGATGATGTTTCAGATGTAGTAGTTGCTATAGGGACACCTGTTTGTAGCAAAGATGCAATTGAAACTACATCAAGAGGAACAACTGCAAGCTGTGCATTCTGTTCCTTTTTCTTTATAAGTTTGTCCATTTAAGATTCCATTGTTTTAATTTGGGCACTTTTCTCCACAAGAAAATTTAGCATCTCTTCCTTTTTCAGCTCTCTCTCTCCAACTTCTTTAGCCTGGGGGTCTTCTGTTGCTGGAAACTTCAATTGATTTTTTAATGCTGCAATATCAACATTCTTCTTTTTGATTATTTCTTCTGTATATTTTACATTTTTTGGATCAAGGCCTGCTTTGACTACCATTTCCTCCAAGTATTTGATTCTAGTATATTTGGCCAATGAGGAGACTTTCTCCAATTTGAGTTGAGATTGCACATTATTTAGAGTAATTTGTAGTTTTGAGGCAGTGATGGCAGTTTGAGTGAAAGTTGAATACACCATCTCTCTTGCCTGTCTGTGCATATCTATTTGATCCAAAGGATGGACATCCTTTGACTCAAATTCAAAAGTGGTCTGTTTGAATTCTACTGCTGACTTTGGTTGAGGGACCTGGGCCTGCAAGAATGCCATATGCATTCTTCCCTTCTCTGTATTATATGCTGAAATGAGTCTGTGCTGAATGGAAGAGGGTTGTTTTCTGAACTGAGCTGATATGTTGTCATGAATGGCCTCATTCCTTTGCTTGGTTTCCTTGTATCTTTGAAAAATGTCCAATTGTCTCTGCTCTGTAGAAGTTTTAGGTGTTTGAGAGATAGTAGCTAGAATATCCTTTGTAACTGAGGAAGATGATGGAGATTCTATAGTTCCACTGTCCAACTTGAAAGTCTTCAAGCCTGAGAGCACAATAGTGCCTTGTGTGTCCTCCAATGACGAAATTATATTTTAGAACCAGAGCCTGATTTGAGATTTTGTTTACGGTGCTAGACCCGCCAACATGTCAGGGGATCTCCCTGGTAAGGAGTCTCAATTGGAGCTCAGACCGTTTAGTGTAGGAGTCCCAACGATGGGTCGTATGGTAATGTCTTGACCACGGTTTCACACTGAGGCAAGTAAGATGTCCCTATTGGTAGCAAGGGTGTGACAACTGTGACAAGACAAGGAAGGTGCATGAATGGTTCTAACACACAGAGAGTTGGGTGAGTGCGCCCCTTGGAAACCTGTGATAGCACGCAACTTGGAAGGGAACACACGAGCGGAGATGCATCACAAACTAGAAAGAAAGTTAGCTAACAATCCAAAGTGATGGTTAAACCAATCAACACATTTCAGTAAGATCCATACATACTTATACATAATTGTTCATACATGCATGTGTAAGCAAACATATACATATATCATTTACAGTAAACAAGATAGTTGGAATACAATACGACATATGCATGAAACATGTTGGCTCTATTATATTATGAAGTATAAGTTCTAGTCATACAATACATCCATTACAACCACTAGTTCCGACAGCAGAATGTTACAGCCACAACCGCCCGCTCCTCTAAAGAGATATACTAGCTTTGCGAAGCTGAGAAGCCAAGGCACATTACAATACTGTCCAAGCTCTCTCTAAGATAGTCTTATCGGAAGCTTGGCTGACCAAAAGCCTTTACAATGAGTTATGAGGTACCATTTATGGAATATGGTGGGGTGGCCCTTGACATTCCCCTTTGTGACAGTTCATCTACTCCCATGACTCTTCATCTACTCTATGACTGTTACGTCCAACTATCGACACTTGAACTTACACTTGACAAGACCTTACATTACAATGCACATGTAACCATATGAGACAAAATGGCTTGAGCAAGCCATGAAAGACATCACTATGACTTGGAAAATTGTTGGAAGACAAACTCTTCGACATCCTCATCGTGGTCGACAATAGCGAACTGATGCCAAGATCAGTAGTTTGCGATGGTGTCCATGTACTCTAAGGTGACATTTTTCTAGAACCTAACTCTTGCCTCCATAACATCCAAGTACACTGCTCGGGCTCCTTTGTACGACTCGTCTGATAGCATGCACATCATTGTCTTGAGCGAAGCTCGACCAGTATCATACTTGTGCATGGTGACTGCACTGATGGACAAGTCTGGGCTGGTGGCTATGCGCATCAACTCATCAAAGTACGAGTCAATCTCTAGTCAAACCTATGCCTTTGTCTTCGCCTAGGTGAGAGTCGCAATAGATGGGATCACATGTGCGTGCACAACAACATCCATACTCTTGAATACACATGTATGGGAAGCCTGTAGACTAGTGATGAGCTGCGAGAGCTCTTCATAGTTACGGATCTGACTCCAGATGCGTGCCTTCAGCTCTACCGCTCTGGGCTTCATCATCTTAGGCAAGTGAAGTGGGGCTCCCTTGTATCTCATCATCCATGTTTGCATGTAATTAACAACAACATGCATGTTCGAGAAGATACATGCTCTTCTAGCACATCGTTGCTGTCATCCGTTGGGATGGACAACTGTCTTATGCACGGTACCAAACTTGGAATACAACACCCGCATGATTGTGTCAAGAGACAATACTTCATCCAATATTGCCTTCTTCAATTCTGCTTGGGAAGATGCAATAACCAATTCTCCTCCCTGCTTGGTCGTCTATAGCTCCTTCGCCATTAGCTCGTTCTTAGCTATTAGGAAGTGAACACTTGAGCTAGTGGCTTCGGCATATGCTCTGGTAGCATCAGCCAATGTTGCTGGATGTTTGTGCACGTCAGAAATGATCACTCATTCCTCGAACTATGCAGGAGATGTATGATCATCCAGAGTTGACACTTTGCGAGATTGCAAAACTCTATGTTGAGACTAGTCGAATGAGATGTTGTGCATCTCCTCCTCCATATTGTCTCCAAGGATTTCTGTGTCTCCTTCGTTGCTTGGGACTTAATCCTCTTCTGGACACAGTGAAGCTAGTGGATCAACCTCTTAGTGATGAGGCATGAGGTTGATATCTTGCTCTAACTCTTGTTACTCCATATCCGTATCCATCTATTTAAGTGCTTGTTCTATCTCCTGAGCGAAGTCCTGCTCCTGCGATGGTTCACCTTGTCTGCCTGATTCTAGCTATTCTGATGAGTCCACCACCTATACGGGTGTAATTTCATCCATCTGTACAAGTTGTGCCCCTGATGTACCTGTTCTTGTTGTGCTTCCTTCTCCTATCTTCACAACTCCTACTTTTTCTGGAGTTTCTTCTTCAACTCATGCAACTCCTCCTTTGTTTCCTCCATTCTACATTTATCTCTCTACCTTTGTGCGCTTCTCTTGTCACGTTGTTGCCTCTTCACCTCTATGACCAAATATTCTTTTTGCACAAGTGGGTCTACTCGAAACTTACAACTTTTATCTTCCTCCATGCGATCAATAATCTTCCTCTTTCCCTTGTCGCGCACTGGTATGTTCACTTCTGCTGCTGCTGCTACTTCTGGTGCTCTCTGAGATGCTGCTTCACGTTGCTTCACTATCCATTCCACAACGAGGCCAGCTGATTCATTGAGTCTAAAGGAGTTGTAACAATACCTCCATGAGCCTTCTTCCTCCCAATGACATGCCCTGTGGATCTAGTTGAACTGTACTCTTGCGCAATGATCTTTCACGAGACAATGAGGGTCATACGGATTATAACTTCGGAGGTTGAATGGATACTTCTTCAGCTACTCTGCTTCAAAATCCACATGCTTGAAACTCCATATCTCGTATAAACTGATCTGCAATGGAAGAGCGAGCCAAGGTTCCTTCTTCTTCCGGTGCAGCCTAGCTGTCAATCCTGCCGAGATTTGATATGATACTTCTTGCATGATGAGCTTGTCCAAGGAAAACTTTGGTAGAACATGCGGAGGCTTCTCCGCACTATACATCCGTATGAAGGTGCCAGACGATGAGGTATACCAATTAGCTATGTCAATCAGTGCCTCCATTGTTGATTTTGACATGCAGGGTGGATCCTGTTTGAATATCATCTTGTAAACCGAGGTGACAAAATGATAGGAAAACTATGTGATAACTCCTTTGAAGTTGAATTTGGAAAACATCTTACAATAAGTGTTCACAGTAGTTTCTGCCAGTGTCCATGCCCACTTCAAGCCAGGGAACTCTTGACAGGCACATATTGCATCCAAGATGTAAGTGGACATGTAGATTTCTGCTTGCCTACCTTTGGGCAGCTATCGAGCCCTTGTTACCTGTTCCTTCAGCTAGTGAGCCAACATGTCAGACCAGTTGCATGCTTTTCCTTCTCTGGCCAGTTGGTGCAACGCGATCACCCAACTCTATGGGAAGGTTTCTATGCTTTCTTGGCCATACAGTCAACATGCAAATATGATCAAGTATTGATACGGCTTCCACAGTATCTTCATCTTGTAAACTTGGTTGGGTGTCATCCTAAATTTATCCGACTCCTTCACCCAGTTCTTCAAAATGTCTCTGGAGTTGGCATTATTTTTGGGTATGTTGAAGGGAGTTTCCATGATGATTGTGGGTTTCGACATCTGATACATCTCATCATAATCCTATGCCATAAAGGTAGCAATCTTCGTCTTGTTGACAGTGGTCAATGTCATCATCTTAGGATCAGTGTGCAAGATGATCCAATGTATCATGTTCGCACAAGGGATCACGGGATATCTACATGCAACCCGGTACAAAATGGACTTGTGGATGTTCACGTAGACTTGTCAGTCTTTGAGGTCTTGCCCAAATGTGTCTGCAAATGCATCATTGACCTCTTGCCATTTCAGCTTTATGTCCTTATCTACAATCAACTTGGTATCTTCATAGATCTGTATACTTGTAGACACTCACTCAATTATTGCTCCAGTTTCACTTCCATTAGTGTCCTTTGATCCTGCTCTCTTAGAGGCCATTGATCTTAAACTTCGAAGAGGCGGACAAACACCTGCTAGATTTGGAGACAAAGCGACATGCATGACAAGAAATCTGTCAGTGAGAACCAAAGAAAATTTGAGGAATGACATGCAACATACCTGGGATTTATTGAAAAGGATTGCATAATTTTTTTTTGGGAAGCTAGGAGACAGGCTGCTAGAATTGTGCAAAAGGTAGTCTGGGTTGTCTGGGAGGCTAGCTGGCTACTGGAATTGCACAATGTACAATATAGGTTGGCCTGCTAGCCGTTGGAACTGTGTAATACACAATTTCAGTTGGCAGTGGTTGCAGGCCCAGTGACTGCATTGCGCAATATGGGGCAGTAGTCACTGTCCCTCAGAATTGCGCAATGCAAGACTAGTGGAGAGTCACTGGGCATAAATGCACATTTCCTGAGAGGAAGGCAGAGCCTTCCCTCTCCAGATTGCATAATGCTGTCTTGGTGAGGCAGAGTTCGGGCCAAGGCTACCCAGATCCGCTAAAGGGCAATTGAAAGAAAATGTGAAGGTGGATGCATGGCGATACTCAGTGTAAGCAAGAGTGAATGATCGTGCATGCAAACAATGAATGAAAGAGTCATAAAATGGAACAACATGCATGTGGGTGAAGCGAGTCACCGCATCGACGACCGTTCGTGCAAAATAGTTTCATGCATGTGACAGCAGTGAGATGCTAATGAAAATTGAAACGATGCTAGTACAAGGTAGTATGCATGTAAATGAAAGCAAGCATTGATAGAAATCAAGCAAACAACACTCACACACGCCAAAACACAAAAAATGACAGAAATGCTGCAAAAGACAAGTTAAGACAACTTACCCGTGAATAGTTGAGCTGGATGTGTTGAAGACTCCTAGATGTGCTGTGGGATGTCAGAGCTCCAAGATCGATGTGAATGAGTGAGCTTTGAAGTGTCGAATAAATAAGTTTAGGCTCATGACACGCATGGCACAAATCTAGGAAAAATCGACACTTGGAGGAAAGATTCTAAAATGATCTTTGCATGTAACCTCTAGCAGCTAAAAATATCTCCCTAAAATCTAGGGATGCTTTTTGCATGTTGCTTTTTACTATTCTAGGAAAAAGCAAGCCATGCATGCAAGTCAAGTTTTCTTGGTCCCTGGTGGAACCAGTCAACCCAACTACACATGCAATGCTCTGCTCAGATGAAGGGAAAAAATGCACATTTCTGGGAGGGTGCTGGGCTGTCTTCCCAGAGGGATTATGCAATTTCTAGGCTGAGCAGTTGACTGCTGCCTAACATTGTGCAATTTCTTGGCTGAGCATCCTTACTGGGAGGAATTGTCCAATTTTCCCATTGAACAGTGACAAATAAATTTGCGCAATTCTAGAGCCCAGCAAGCTGCCAAACATAATTGCACAATTTCTGGAGGGAAGGCTGGTTGCCCTCCAGAATTGCACAATTTCTTGAGGGAGTTGCTGAGTGTGCAATTGGACCAAGTTCGGATAAACAACCTATGAGGGGGATGCAACAAGATTTGATGGACAGACTGTCATTCTGCAAAAAAATCACTAAAGCTTGTGTACTTGACAAGGCAAGATATGCTGCTGTGAAAGGTTGGTAGGGAGGCTCCAAAACGAAGCTAAGGAAAAATTTTGGAGGATGGTTGTAGCCGCTACAACAACTTCTTAGTGTATATTTTAAATTCCTTGGCTAAGACTTCGGTGACTAGAGAATCATCCTGTCTTGCTCTCTTATATGTTTTATCTTTGGGTATTGGAGTCTCTGAAGATGTCCTTGAAAGTACTTGCTCCTTGGCCTCCTACAACGTATTTTACACCCAAGTGTGTTGGTTCATATACTTTTCAATTTTAGGCCTCTGTGTGGGCACACATGATGTATTTTCTTGCTCTACTCTCAACTTGGAAATTACCCCAAAGGGGTCATAAGACCAAGAGAAGCTGAGAGGGAAGTTCATTTGTTTCAGTAGGAGGTCTACTTCCTCTCATGCTGCTCTACTATTGCAAATAAAAGGTCCCACTTGTGTCTTGATCCTGAACTAGGATTTATTTTTGGCTGCCACAAAATGAATATTATTAGAATGAATTATCTGTCTGATATATTCCAAGGAAAATATCCTCATGGGCACATATTTGGGTAGTTTGTATGGTGGCAGCTCTAAATCATATACTCTAATCTCTGTGAATGATTGGTAAAGATACCAATCCCCTATTTTAACCTTGCAGAACCTTCTGAATTTCTTCACTGATCCTTGGAACCCACTGGCCACTTAACACACAAATGGCTAGATATATAAATTGATCTATAAAATTTGAAAAGCTGTACTCCTGTGATTGTTTTCTAACTAAGGAAGTTCAGAAAACAACTAACTGTGTCTCTCCTTGCTGATCTAATTTCTGCATTGAGAAAGGAAACTTATCTGCTTGGAAAAATAGAACATGTACATCAGAATGGATGGATATCTAAACATTAATTTAGTTAAAAACTAAAGGAATTGTTCATGAATTGTAGTTGATAAGAAGTGACCATATTCAAAGGTGACTGATGGTCCTTCTTCTGAAGAAAGGGTGGACAAAAAGCCTAGAATAGGCTCATCTACTCACTCATCTGAGTAGTAACCAAGAATGGAAGACAAAACATAAACAATCTGTCTTGTTCTTTGAGGGAACATAGAAGAGGGATACGGGGGATTTTTCTTAGGGAGTTGGGAGTCTTTAGGGAGGAAGATTTCAAAGATGGCTACTCTCTGGGGAAAAGTTAACTTCTAGTAGTTTTCTCTGAGAGCTTCAATGGAGAAAGGGGAAAGGGAATCACAGTGGGGAACTTGCAACATTTGATTAATGTTGCCAGCTGTGATGGTGAAAATAATTTCACCATTTGGGGAGATAATTTCCCTCTTGCTTGCAAGGTAAGAGGCTTGGCATCGCAGGAAAAATTCAGGAAAATGATAAGATTGGGGAATAGCAAAGAGAGGGAGTCTAGATTGCCAGAGATGTATTTTGTTGGATTGATCAAGGAAATTATCTTGGAACCAACAATGCAATTCGAACAAGTCGAATTTGCACTATATTTCAATGATTTTATAATCTCGGTTTGCTAGTGGAGTATGGTCTAGATCAATAGGGCATTAAGCATCATATTGATAACAGGGGAAATTTTAGGTGCCGTGGTGGTTTTCAGGATGAGAATCAAAGACTGCAATAGTAAGAAATTTCTATGCGTCCAGTAATTTGGGAAATTCAGAGTGGCATACCGCTGACGAATGATGAATGATAGGCAGTAGGAATGCTGCTGAAAGAATCACAACGCAAAGATGAGGGAATTCTATTGAACAAACGATGAAAAGTAAGTGTGATCAGAGTGTGAAATTCTATGTTTATCAGCAGCGAAACTGGCCTTAACCGTTGAATTAATGGTCTCTTTAGGCATTAAACTCCTGTAATGGCGGTAGTAAACGGTTAGGATATTAATGGAGGTTGAAACGGTCTTAGATGTGGCAGCTGGGGATTGGGGAAGGAGTGGAGTAGGGCTGTTGGTGGGAGTGACGGGACATGGGGTGAGGTGGCAAGATGGGAATGGTGACTGTGATAGGATGTGGATGCAACCGTTGGCGGGAAGGCGCGTTAGATGGGAAGGAAATACTGCTTTCGGAGGGGGGGTGTAGTAGTCTCTGGTTTAAGGAGTGTGGGGGGGGGTCCAAACTCACTTGGTGGCGCCACATTGGGGTGTGGTAAACCAATTTTCGGACCCCACCGTCATTAAACATTGATGCTTCGGGGGTGCCCAAACTCCTTTATGGGCCGCCGGATGCAAGCGGGGAATGATCGAGTGGTTGTGAGATGCGGGGATGTTAACACAGTAGGGCCCCGCCACATCTTTTTGGTGTATAAAACATAACCTAAAGTGCGAAACTTTGGATAATGTAATACTTTAGACATATTACATAAAATCCTCATTTGCCTACCCTAATGCTATTTTAAAGCAAATATGGGTGTATTTGGGTATGCAAACCCCTTCAATTCTTATTCTCAAAGACAAAGTTGATCTATTTCAAACACTAGACTAATCTAATCAGCTAAATTAATCTAGATTAAATACTTGGCTAACGTTATTCACCTATTTCTACCTATCTAATCTTAACGAAGATTATATTGTTTGGTTAGGTTATTCACCCTAACCTAATTAACATAAATTCAAAAAAAACTTGAGCATGATTAAACTATATGTCTCAAGTAGAAAGAGATTGTGGAATTTTGAACAATATGCACACAATTTCATTTATTTATTCTTTTTCAAATCCAAAAGGCTAGTAGTGGCACTTAAACTAGCATCACTTTCAGGTTTATTATTTTTATTGTGTTCATTTATCATTTTTTAAATTTTATTTTATTTTGTATTTATACCCTCTTTTTATTTTTTCTTTTCACTTTTCTATCTCTTTTTTTTGGAAATCATTTGCAGAAAACTATATTATTTACAATCTGAAATATTGAAAGAAAATACTCAATTATCATTTATCCTATAAATTATAGGACCCTAATAGTGGCTTCAACTGGGGATATCACTTCTTGGTGAAGTGTTAAGAACACCGTAGACTAGTAGCCTTGAGTCCTTCTCTTTAGTATTTATTGCATATGATTTTTTCTGTTTTCTATATTTATGGTGGCAAAATGTCTCAAAGCTGAGAGCCTTCTCCACGAGCTTCAACTTTGAGATATAAGCAACCCACTCATGGCAATACAAAAGTAAACCGTATCAACACTGATTGTGATAAAACACTTTGTTAGTCCTTAAAAACATAATGTTTGAGCATCCTGCCATTGACAGGTCCTCCAAGGATTTCTGTCCCATCCGTGTTCTTCAGAAAAAAGGCATTGTTACCTCGGTAAGAATAAAATATGTAAGGTCCCATCCACAAGTTTTCAAACTTACCATGCTCTCCTTTTTCTTCCCTTCTAGAATCCCATTTTAGAACATGATTACCAATCTGAAAATCATTAGCTTTTGTCCTTCGGTCAAATGTTTTCTTAATGCTATCTTGGATCACCTGAGTTTTGTTATGAACCGCTTCTCTGGTTTGTTGCAAATGGATGGTCTAGTTTATTCTCCTCTGTAAATCATTTGGTTCCACCTCCAACTCTTGCATCATCTTTAAAATAGGAATTCCCAACGAGGTTGGAAAAACAAAATCTATCCCATACACTAGCTGATATGGAGATATGCCTATTGACTTTTTGGTAGTAAGCCTGTCTGCCCATAATGCATTAATCAACTTTATGTGCCATGATTTTTTATTGTCCCGCAACAAATTTTTTATGATCTTAACCAGGATTTTATTGGAGGATTCTGCCAGTCCATTTCCCTAAGGGTAATAGGCTGTAGAATGTCCCAATTTTCATCTGATATTTATTGCAGAAATATATCATCTTTTTTGACTTGAAAGCTGCAGCATTGTTAGTAATAATCTTCCTAGGGAAAAGAAAATCTAGCAAGGATGTTGTTTTCTAGGAACTTTATGATGACTGCATTAGAAGCTTGTCTGGTAGGTATGGCTTCTATCCATTTGGTAAAGTAATCAGTGGCTATCAGAATCCACTTATGTTGGGCAGATGAGGCAGGGTGCATTTCTCCTATAAAGTCAAGGCCCCATTGTTGGAAAGGAGTTTCAATAGATATAGGCCTCAAGGGTAAAGGAAACAACTTCTTTTTACCTTCGAAGATTTGGCACTTGTGGCATGAAGCAACCTTCTTTTGGATATTAGAAAATAGGGTGGGCCAGTAAAAACCTGCCCTTCGAATATTATTTGCAGTAGTTTTCCAATACAGGTGTCCATCGCAGTCTCCTTCATGGAATTCTTACATGACTTTATTTGCTTCATTTTCCAATAAACAGTTTAGTAAAACACCACCAACATATTTCCATAACAGATTTTCATTTAAAATACAAAACTTAACAACTTTAAGTTTAATAAATCTAGCCTATGTTTTAGTTAAACCAGGAGGAGCTTGTAAATTATGTAGCACATAAATAATGTCTACATACCAGGCAGAGGTAGCCATCTCATCTAGTTCATTAAATATTATGTATATTATCTTTCAGATTCATCACATTAGGTTTGTTTACATTGACGTTTCGAACCAACAACAGTGGTTCATCTTCAGGATATGAAAGATTAGTGATATTCAAAGCATGCAAGTTAGATTCTTCCATTAATTTTGCTAACCCTTGACCTTTGATGAGTTTAGTGGGTCGGATTTCAATATCATATTCTAGTATAACAACAATCCACTTACCCCTTTTCCCATCTGGATCATTCTGAGTCAGTGTATATTTAACTACTACACTTGGAACAAAAGAAATGATGTGTAAATGGAGAATATATACTCTAAAGTCTTTGATGGCCTTTACCAGGGAAAAAGCTTGCTTTTGCATAATGGCATATTTCAAGGCTGCATCTATTAAAGCTTTCTTGAAGAAAGCAATGGGCTGTTCATGGCCCTCATCATTCTTTTGTAGGAGGACTACAACAATGGTGTGTTCTGAAGCAAATGAAAAAATTAGAAAATATTTAGTAAAATCTGGACTAATTAACATAGGTGCCTGACTTAAAACTTGCTTTTCACTGTTAAATGATTGTCTAGCTGCCATGTTCCATTTAACCTTAGTATCCTATTTTAGCATATTGGTAATATTATTTAAGAGTTCAATAAATTTAGAATGAATCTTCTTAAAAAAATTATTTGTCCAATAAAATATTGAACTTCTTTTAAATTCCTAGGGGGATTAATTTTCAGTATAGCTTCTATTCTATTGGGATCTATCTTGATTCCTTGTTTTGAAATAATGTGTCCCAATAGTTCTCCTTCTTGCAAACCGAATATTGTTTTCTTAGGATTGAGGGAAATGCCAAATCTTTGACATTTTTCAAAAACTCTTCTAAGGTGATTTAAGTGTTCCTCATCTGTTTTCGAAAAAACAACGATGTCATCTAGATATATAACTATGAAATTACCCCATTTCATCTGCAAAAGTGAAATCCATGTCTCTCTAAAACGTTGCTCCGACATTCATTAGACCAAACGACATTTTCACATACATGAAAGTGCCCCAAGGTGTAGCAAATGTTGTTTTCTCTTGATCATCTGGGTGTACTAAGACCTGGTTATAACCAAAAAAGCCATCCAACAAGGAAATCCAGCTGGATCCAACTAGCTTCTGTAGGATGTGGTCCATCTTAGGCATAGGGTAATTTTCTTTTAGAGAGGATTTATTTAAATTCCGGAAATCAATGCAGAGTTTGATTTCACCAGTCTTTTTCCAAGTGGGAACCAAATTGGACACCCATTTGGAATATCTTAGAGGTACTATGATTTTTGCATCATACATTCTCTTTACCTCTTTTTCAACCAGAGGCATAAGCATCGGATTAATCCTCCTTAATTTTTGTTTAAAGGGTTTATGATCTTGTTTCAATGGGATTTTGTGTTGTATGATGCTGGTGTCATAGGATTTTAGGTCCTCATAACTCTAGGGAAAAACATCAATGTATTCTTTGAACAATTTAATGTAGTTCAACTTTTCAGTTGGAGGTAAGGATTTAGACAGTTTGATCATTTTGGGTTGAAGTTCAGTCCCAATGTTATGTTCCTCAACCCCAGCTCCAATGGGTTCAATTTTGGGCTTCTTAGCCACATCATTGAAATCAAATAGATCTTATAAAGGAACAAGCCCTCTAAGCAAGATGTTGTCTTTCAGTTGTAAAATATTTGTTTCTTGTTTTTCTTCATCTATTTCATGTAATTTTAATTTATTTACACTAGTATGTACAATATCTTCTATATCAAATTGTACATCTATATTAGTATCTTCAAATTCATCTTTAGAATTCAAAAAGTTTTGAATCTGAGCATCATCTCCAGAAACCTGCTAGTATCTAATGTTATCATGTACAATAGGTATATTCTTCACTTCAACTGTATATGGACGAGTGGGACGAAATGGTAATTTAAAAGTACTTGTCGAAGTAGCAAGACCATCAGGCAATATATTTTGATCTCTTGAAACTGTAGACAAACTATATTAAGTGAAAGAATCAAGAAAGTCTAACACAACATTTTTGTAGGCTCTCATCCTAGGATGTTTTGCAGAGTATTCTCCTTTGATTTGTTTTATAACTAACTCAGAATCTCCATAAATGGAAATTTGTTTTGCACCAAGTTTCTTCAAGAGTTGTAATCCTAAGAGCAAGGCTTTGTACTCTGCAACATTATTGGAACAATGAAAATTTTATTTGTAAGAGTGACCTTCTGAGTAATGAGTATATGAATTAGAAACCCATACACCAGCACCAACTCCTTCTTTACTTATTGATCCATGAAAACCCAAATTCCACAAAACTTCATCTAAATTATCCTGGTTAGTGATTAAGGTTTGACCATCAACATTGAGACAAAAATCAGTACTATGGCTTTGAATTTGTTCCTGTGTGCTTACATCATTGTAAAGAATAAATGAGTCCAAATCAGAATGAACAGAATATATAGGATAATTGTTAGGCCTATCCTGAGAAGCGACCATGAATTTCATGAGTTTCTCTCTATAGAGTCTTATGTTCTAACCAAATACAGGGATTGTTACATAAGACATATCCATCTGTAAAGTTCCTTGGAGTTTGGCTCCCCATGAACAGGAAAGAAAAATTCCATATTTGGGTGGAATATCGACAACAACTATATCCATAAGTACACTTTTGGCAGGTATTTGGACTAAATTTACACACAAATATTTTATAAGTCCAAGGCACTTACCTTGACTAGAATCAAATGGATACAAATATTTATACCTTCTGGTAATATCTAACCCCAAATTCTCCATAATTACTTTTGGCATAAGGTTGTGGGAAGCCCCTGAGTCAAGCATAGCACTGTGTAAGATTTTGTCATGAATAGTTAGACTAACATAAAAGGGAGGAACATCTCCCTCTTGAAGTTTGTCATCAACTTCAGGGCCAAATAGTAATTTAGATTGATCATATGATACATTAACTGTATCAGTGCATTCTCCTATTCTCAATGCTTTCATTACTTGGGATCTATAAGGAGTTTTACTCATCAATTCTGTCAAAGGAATAGGGATTTCGAGTTTTGCCAATTCGTTTTCTATATTAAATGATGTTTGTGTTTATTTGAATTAATAACTTATAGTTTATCAGCCCCATCTCTTTGGGGTATATATCTTGGTTGGCTGGTAGAGGGATCATTTGTTTGAATTGTTTTGGATGCATTGTCAATTTGTTTTTTTTTTGGATTATAACATCAAGATTCTTTCTAGTAAGGATCTCAACATTCTTTTTGGCATGTATTTCAGCTGGTTTCTTTGGAGGAGTATCAGGTACTTTTCTACTCCTGAGGTTGTATTGTTTCTGAACTTCCATAATAGCATTATAAAAGCCTTTCTTGTAATCCTTTGTTTCTTCAGGTTCTATTTCATTTTGGGATAACATGAAAAGGTCTTGATCTTCCTCAGTGAGAAAAATATAGTCATTATCATTTACTCCTAATAGATTTATTTGAGTATTCTCTATATCATCAGCTACTTCAGCCTCCTCATATGTATAATTTTCCTGGAAAGGAGGTATTACCTATTGGTCTAGACCCTTTAGGTCTCTTTGTTTATTCAAGGGTTGATTTCTTTGATAGTTTGGATTTCTTATTTGCCCAATTTGATTTTCTCTTTGAGGATTACTATCAACTATATTGATTCTGTCCATCATTTTCTCTACTATACTCAGTATACTGTCTAATTTATAATCAACAGAAACAGAAGATGAAGGTTCCTCTTTTATTGTTACTCTTTTTTCAGCCTTTAATTTAGCTTTCTTGGCTAGTAAATTAGCCTCTACTTTAAGTGCGTTTGCTTTCATCTCCTCTAAGGTGGAGCGATCTATTTCTCTCGGTTGATAGGCCATATCAACATCGAGTCCTTCTAGGAAATGTACCAGGACCAAGCCTAGGGGTGGTTTAATGGCAATGGGAATTGCATTAAACCCTATTGAATCTATCATAGTACTCCTCTACAATTTCATTGGGACCTCTCTTTAAGGTTTTTATAATCATTAAGGATTTGCAAATGACTCTTTTTAATCTCCCACATAGTTAGGAAAGATTGGTGAAAAGCAGTAAGGTCAGTTATACTACCCACTGCTAGGTCTTTGAACCACTTTCTGACTTCTCCACCTAAGCTATGGGCAAAAAGCCTCAGTTTACATCATTCTCATCTACTTCGTGAAGATCAAAGAAGTCATTCATCTTGTCAATGTGCTGCTGTGCCATCATAGGAATAGTACCATAAAACTGGGGTATCCTAGTCTAATAGTCTTGGGGCATATTATGCAACTGTGCAGGTAGAACCAGAGGTGCATAGCAAGCAACCATGATTTTTGGTCTTAAGGGAGGAGAAAATATATGATTTGTGGGAATTAATTGGGTGACTACATGAAATACTACTGGATGAGTAGTTGAAATTATAGAAGAGGAAGGGCCCATTGATGTTGGATGAACTGATTGAGAGGATGAAGCAATTGCAACAATAGTGAGAGAAGAGAGCTCAACATACTGCTGTATGTAAGCTTGATGTACAACCTGATCAAGGGCTAAAACAAGATCTTTTAGTTTGTCAAACTCTTGAAGGGTTTGCTGATCTAAATTAGGTTCAACAAATGGTCTTATTGGTTTATATGGTTGAAGAATGGCTTCATCAACTACTGTCTGATCAACAGTAGATTCAGACTTAGTCCTGAAAAGACTATGCTCGAAAGGTAGGTCAAACTGAATATTGTGAATAGTAACAAGGTTCTCAGGAAGAGAATTGGCCCTTGAAAGGGGCTATTGCTTCCCTAGATTTCAGCTAAACTTCTCCTTCTAAGTATTCTTTCAGGATGGTCTAGAATTTCAGGTGGGTCTGGATTAGGATTGGCTCGAGTATAAACTCTTTTTGGAGCCAATTTTTTTTGTTTTTGTTTTTAGAAGTAAAACAACCTCCAATTCTTTATTTCCAATGAGTTAATCATTAAACTTCTTGAAATAAGGATATAGAAACTAGGGAAATAATCTTATGATGATGGAATAAAGGATTATTATTCCCCAGTATGGTTGCCATAATGTTAGCAGTCAGTAATTTTCTGAGGTTGCAGAAGAAAATCTTTGTAAGATTTAGCTTTGTTTAATCAAATATTAGGCTAGTTATGAAGTTTGGGGTTTGATTTGTATTTGAATGGTTGGTTGATAACTTAGACTTAAATTGGGTTGTGGAATCTGATACATAAAATAATGATTAAATAGAGTATCTACAAATATATCTCACAAGGCAAGGTAGCCAAATCGACTGGATTCTTTAAAGTCTGTGAAATGGAGAAGAAGAATAGAATAAGGTTCACTTTAAAATATAGATCATTGTTACTTGAATTCTATATTCAAAGGCCAGAAGAAAACATAGAAATTATTCGTAGTCGGGTGCAGAGTGTAGATTGAATTTTTTTTTTCCCTTTATTTATCTATTGAATAATTCAGATTTTTAGAAAACAATCATGTGCTATAAACAAAGAGATATAAACACATATAATAGATAGATGTACTTCACCACCAATTTGACACATGAATTGTGTGAAAGAGCCTTTGTATTACTTTGGAAAATCAGCTGATGCTTCAACAAAAGGTATACAATAGTGTTTCTTCGTGCAAAAACCAGCATGTACTACTTCAATAATTGAAGTATTTATAACTAAATTATAAAAAACATCCTGTCAGGATGACGAGGATGTATCTACAAAACCATAGGACTACATTAAGCTAACTTACTACAATAAAATAAGGAAAATTGAACTGTCTGAAGTGGTGGCACTGAAATAAAGGAACAACTGGCTGTCTGGTGCTGAAAAACTGGATGTGTGGTAACCTCTGAGCTGTGCCGCTGAGTTTACCATTTACTCTAAAAATTCGTAGAGTTCATCCCAGCGTTGTTCGCTTGGGATATTCATATTCATTATTTTTTTTCACACTTCATCAACTTTCGGTATACCTGCCAAATGTCGGCCGGGTGATGAAAAAAATTCAGAATTACATACCAGATGTCAAGATCAAACGATAGCGCTTCCAGAAACACCCTTCCTATCATGCTAAGCCTTCTGACTGTAATTTGGCCATGTACTAAGTTTGTCATTAATATCTAATAGGTTTGGAAGTCCCTTCTTGTAGAGAGGCTCCAGCTTGGCAAAGAATCTCTGTATGCCTGTGTTCATGTTTTTCCTTTTCTCTTCAAGCTGTCTCATCAGGTTCCTTTTAGTCAACGCCTTTCTAAATTCCAAAATGGTTTCAGTTCTACCTTCAATATCTAATTATTCTAACTCTTGATTGTTATTGGAATTCAAAAATTTAATCATCTCAGTGGCTTCATTTGGTTTATCTCCTAGTTGCTTTCTAACCTGCTCAATGGCTTCAGTTGACCTCAAAAAGTTCCTTCTGTTCAAAGATGATTTGGATGGAAGGCTAAATTTCTCCCATGTCTTCATTAATTATTTCTCAGATATGTTCTTTCACCTATGCCAATGTTTTTTCCCATGGAATGATCTTCTTCCATTTTCTGCACTCTATGGGACAAGGTTTGCGTTTTTTGTGTTTCTGTCAAGTAGGCATTTTCATACCTTTTACTCTGCTACTGCAAAAAGTTTATCTCCTGCTTCAGTTTCTTCAGATCTTCTCCTTGTGTAGTCATATTTTCCATAGATTGAACCAATTTAACTAAGTCATCCACCATTGAAGTGGGAAGCATTGTTGAGGATGATGTTCCGGCTGTAGTTGTTGTTGTAGGGGCAGCTGTCTGTAGTAGAGTTGCAATTGGAACTGCATCAGGAGGAACAACTACAAGCCATGCATTCTGTTTATTTTTCTTTATAAGCTTTTCCATTTCAGCTTCCATTGTTTTAATCTAGGCACTTTGCTCCACAAGAAACTTTAGCATCTCTTCCGTTTGCAGCTTTGTCTTTCCAAGTTATTTAGCTTAGGGGTCTTCTGTTGCTGGCATCTTCAATTGATTTTTTAATGCTGCAATATCAACATTATTCTTTCTGATTATTTCTTCTGTAGCTTTTGCATTTTCTGGATCAAGGCCTGCTTTGACTACCATTTCCTCCAAGTATTTGATTCTAATATCTTTGGCCAATGAGGAGACTTTCTCCAATTTGAGTTGAGACTGCACATTATTTAGAGTAAGTTGTAGTTTTGAGGTAGTGATGGTGATTTGAGTGAATTTGAATACACCATCTCTCTTGCCTGTCTGTGCATATTTATTTGATCTAAAGGATAGACCTCCTTCGACTCAAATTCAAAAGTGGTCTATTTGAAGTCTGCTGCTGACTTTGGTTGAGGAACTTGGGCCTGCAAGAATGCCATATGAATTCTTCCCTTCTCTGTATCATATGTTGAAATGAGTCTGTGCTGAATGGAAGAGGACTATTTTCTGAAATGAGCTAATATGTTGTCATGAATGGCCTCATTCCTTTGCTTGATTTCCTTGTATCTCTAAAAAATTTCCAACTGTCTCTGCTCTGTAGAAGTTTCAGGTGTTTGAGGGACAATAGCTGGAATATCCTTTCTATCTAAGGAAGATGATGGAGATTTTGTAGTTCCATTGTCCATCTTGAAAGTCTTCAAGCGTGAGAGCACAATAGTGCCTTGTGTGTCCTCCAGTGAGGGAAATTCTATTTTACAACCGGAGCTTGATTTGAGCTTCTTAGTGTATATTTTAAATTCCTTGGATGAGACTTTGGTGACTGGAGAATCATCCTCTCTTTCTCTCTTATATGTTTTCTCTTTGGGTATTGGAGTCTTTGAAGTTGTCCTTGAAAGTACCTGCTCCTCACCTCCTGCAACGTCTTTTCCACCCAAGTGTGCTGGTTCATATACTTTTCAATTTCAAGCCTCTGTGTGTGCACATATGGTGTATTTTTTTGTTCTACTCTCAACTTGGAAATTACCCCAAAGGGGTCATAAGACCAATTGAAGATGAGAGGGAAGTTTATTTGTTTTAGCAGGAGGTCTGCTTCCTCTCTTGCTACTCTACTATTGCAAATAAAAGGTACCACTTGTATCTTGATCCTGAATTCGGATTTCTTTTTGGATGCCACAAAATGAATGCTATTAGAATGAATTATTTGTCTGATATATTCCAAGGCAAATATTCTCATGAGCACATATTTGGGCAATTTGTATGGCGACATCTTTGAACCATATACTCTAATCTCTGTGAATGATTGGTAAAGATATCAATCCCTTGTTTTAACCTGTTCACTGAGTTGTAGAACCTTCTGAATTTCTTCACTGATCCTTGGAACCTGCTGGTCACTTAACACACAAGTGACTGGATATATAAATTGATCTATAAACTCTGAAAAGTTGTACTCTTGTGATTGTTTTCTGACTAAGGAAGTCCAGAAAACAACTGACTATGGCTTTCCTTGCTGATCTAATTTCTTCATTGAGAAAGGAAACTTATTTGCTTGGAAAAATAGAAACATGTACATCAAAATGGATGAATATCTGAACATTCCTTCAGTTAAAACTAAAGGAATTGTTCATTAATTATAGTTGATAAGAAGTGACCATAGTCAAAGGTGACTGATGGTCCTTCTTCTAAAGAAAGGGTGGACAAAAAGCCTAGAATAGGCTCATCTACCCACTCATCTGAGTAGTAACCAAGATTGGAAGACAAACCAAAAATAATTTGTCTTGTTCTTTGAGGGAACATAGAAGAGGGATATGGGGTATTTTTCTTAGGGAGTTGGGAGTCTTCAGGGAGGAATATTTCAAAGATGGCTGCTCTCTGGAGAAAAGTTAACTTCTGGTAGATTTCTCTGATAGATTCAATGGAGAAAGGGGAAAGGGAATCACAGTGGGGAACCTGCAACATTTGATTAATGTTGTCAGCTGTGATGGTGAAAAGAATTTCACCATTTGGGGAGATAATTGCCCTCTTTCTTACAAGGTAAGAGGCTTTGCATCTCAAGAAAAATTCAAGAAAATGATAGGATTGGGGAATAAAAAATAGAGGGAGTCTGGATTGCCGAAGATCTATTTCATCGGATTGATCAAAGAAATTGTCTTGGAACCAACAGTGCAATTCGAACAAGTTGAATTTTCACCGTCTTTCAATGATTTTATAATCTCAGTCTACCAGTGGAGCATGGTCTAGATCAATAAGGGGATTAAGCATCAGATTGATCACAGGGGAAGTTTTAGGTGCCATGGTGGTTTGTAGGATGAGAATCAAAGACTGCAATAGTAAGAAATCATTGTGCATCTAGTATTTTGGGAAATTCAACGATAGACCACTGGCGATTGATGAATGATAGATAGTAGGAATGGTGCATAAATAATTACAGTACAAAGAGGAAGGAATTCTATTGAACAAGCAATGAAAAGAAAGTGTGATCAGAGTGTGAAATTCTATATTTATTAGCAGTGAAACTGACCTTAACCGTTGAATTAACGATCTCTTTAGGCATTAAACTCCTGTAATGGTGCGGGTAAATGATTAGGATATTAATGGAGATTGAAATAGTCTTAGACGTGGCAGTTGGGGATTGGGGAAGGAGTGGAGCAGGACTGTTGGTGGGAGTGACGAGACATGGGGTGAGGTGGTGAGACGGGATGTGGATGCAACCATTAGCAGGAAGGCGGGAAGGAAATACCGCTTTCGTAAGGGGGTGCATTGGTATCTGGTTTTGGGGGGGGGGGTTCGAGCTCACCTGGTGGCTCCACGTCGGGGGGCGGTAAACCACTTTTCAGACCCCCCCTGTCATTAAACATTGCTAATTCGGGGTGGAGGGGTCCGAACTCCTTTATGGGCCGTTAGATGCAAGCGGGGAATGATTGAGTGGTGGTGAGATGTGGGGATGTTAACACCGGAGGGCCCCGCCACATCTTTTTGGTGTATACAACATAACCCAAAATGAGAAACTTTGGATAATGAAATACTTCAGACCTATTACAAAAAATCCTCATTTGCCTATCCTAATGCTATTTTAAAGCAAATGTGGGTGTATTTGGGTATGCAAACCCCTTCAATTCTTATTCTCAAAGACAAAGGTTATATATTTCAAAAACTAGACTAATCTAATACGCTAAATTAATCCAGATTAAACAGTTGGATTAACATTATTCACCTATTTCTACCTATCTAATCTTAACCAAGATTAAACTGTTTGGTTAAGTTATTCACTCTAACCTAATTAACATAAATTGAAAACAACTTGAGCATGATTAAACTATATGTCTCAAGCAGAAAGGGATTGTGGCATTTTGAACAAGCTGCACATAATTTCATCTATTTATTATTTTACAAAGTGAGAAGGCTAGTAGTGGCACTTAAGCTAGCATCACTTTCAGGTTTGTTTGTTTGTTTGTTTGTTTTTTTGTTTTTTGTTTTTTATGGGGTCCATTTATCATTTTTTTCTTTTTCTTTTATTTTTGTATTTATACCCTCTTTTCATTTTTTATTTTCACTTTTCTATCTCCTTTTTTTGGAAATCATTTGTAGAAAGATATATTATTTACAATCTGAAATACTGAAAGCAAATATTATTTACAATCTGAAATACTGAAAGCAAATATTCAATGATCATTGATCCTATAAATTATAGGACCCTAACAGACACACTAAAGGTGGACACAAATATCATCAATTTGTAAGTTATTTATTATATGCCTTTGTATTGTAGATTATTTTTGTAAATGTTTATATGTATATTGTATTTTAGATTGTATGTATTTGTATTGTAAATTGTATTATCTTTATATTGTAAATGTATTTTATAATATTCTTTTGGGAGATGTTTGACCTATATTGTCATCTTGATGTGGGCTAGAAATATTATTTGATTATTTTCATTAGGGTCGATTAAAGGGTTAATTACTTCACGGGCTTAGGGATAAGGGGTTATTTTTTAAGGGTTTAGGGGTTAGGGGTAAAGGGCATAGGGCTTAGGGTAATGGGGTTAATGCGTTAGGGGGTTAATTAGGACCTAGAATTATTTACAGGATAATCATGGGTTTTCATGGAGAATTATTAGTAAGTTTTTAAAGTATATTATGAAAAATATGACATTAAGAAAGAATATGACATTACAATGATGAATGAAGAATAAGATCAATATGTTTTTTATTATGGTAGTGACTATATATCTAAAAAAGTATCTCACTTCCTACATGTCAAAAAAAGTAACATATTTCTTATATTTTTTTAACATATTCTTAAATATCTCGATAAATAACACACACATCATCATTGATTTGTTTTTTTTTTCTTGGTCTCACCTAAGTTGTCTTTCTCATTGTCTTTGTTGTATCTTTTTCCTTATATATTATATTTGTAAATAATTCTTATATCGACGTTTTAATATTTTCTATATATACTAATATTGCTTTATTGATTGTAATTATATAGTATGGGCCCCCTAGGGCATTGCCCAACAAGGAAGAGGTGGTTTTAGTACAAGCACTTGTTCAAGAACATAGAGTGATTAATATTGAGGATCAAGCTAATGATCCTATGGAAGAAGATAATGATGTTGATAGCATAGTTGAAGAAGATGACAAATAGATTGAGCCAGGAGACATTTAATAATGTTGGAATAGATGATGATGGAAACCGATATGATGACTTCGCTTTTGATATGCTTGTACTTGAGAGGGCAACTAAACCTCTTTATGAAGGCTCAAAAATAGCTCTTCTCTTTGTTGTATTGTTGCTGGTCAACTTAAGGTGGTGAATGGTTTGTCAAACACGTGTGACACAACTCCTAAGGTATGTAATATATATTATGACATTTAGTACTATATACATGATAAATCAATTATTTTTTCGTTGTTTTTAATGTTAGTATGGTGATTTGCATGATTTCATTAATTTGTAACATTTGAATGCAATATGTACGATTAATATTGTTTAGTACATTAACCAGTACTACTTTTTTTTTTTTATGTTGTAGATTATTAGTTGAAGTTTTGCTACCACTGTCAAATGTTTTACCTAGTATGTACTGAGATTTACATGGCATTATGAAAGATATTGGAAGGGAGTAACAAGCTATTCATGCATGCCCTAATGATGATGTTCTCTATTATAAAGACCATACATTAAAAGACAAATGCCGAAAATGTGATGAGAGTAGATATCAAATCGATAAATAACAAAAAAGGTGCCTCACAAGGTTCTTCATTATATTCCCATAATTCCACGTTTGCGACAATTGTTCAGGTGCAGAAGGGTTGCATAACTTATGGATTACCATGCAACGAATATAATATAATAGGGCGTTCTTTGAATTCTTGCAGATGGATCCGCATTTAGGAATATAGAGGAAAAGTGGCCGGAGTTTAAAAGAGAACCTCATAATCTTAGGTTTTCATTAGCAGTTGACAGTGTCAATCCATTTGGAGAGCACATATCTACTTACTTGGTGAGGCCCGTTTTTGTTATCAACAATAACATTCCTCCGTGCAAGTCAATAAAGAGGGAGCACATAATGTTGACAATGATTGTTCCAGGTATTGATTTTTTTAGAATATTTTTTTTAGCACAATAACATCTCATTTGTCTTTTTTGTTTAATAACTATGTCCTAAAATTTTTTGTTTACTCATATATGTTCAATTATGGCGTATATTTTTTTTTATTTACTCTTATATGTAGCAATTATGTATTGTATGTTCAATCAATTAGGTAAGTACCAGGTCAAAGATATGAGTGTATATATCAATGAGTTAGTGGAGTTATGGATTGGTGTCACTATGTATGATATCTGTAGACCAATAGTTGCACAAAGGGAATTTGAATTTCGTACAATGCTTGTATGGACTTCACGATGCCCCAACGCTAACACATTTCTGTGGTATGTTATAATGTTACCCTAAACTTTAATATTGTGTAATTTTGTGAAGTCCATTTCATGTATGTTTTCCAAATAGTTCGACCTTCATTGTACATATTTAAAATAATTGACATAAAAATTATTCCATCTCTTGTAGGTTTTCAAACAAAGGGTAAATTTGCTTGTCCAATTTGTGGTCCTAAAATGGAATCTCATTATTAAAGAAGATTAGGAAAGAAGGTGTTTGATGAGTATATGCACTTCCTATCTAAGAACCATAGTACCGAAGTACCGAAAAAACATCTTTTTAATGGGAAAGAAGAGACTCAATTAAGACCACGAAGAATGAAACATTATGCATGGAAGTTGCACTATTGGGGAAAGGTAGAATGGGCAAAGTGAGATGTAAGTAGATAATGGAGATTTATAGCACATTTTACTTTTTTATTTTTATTTTTATGTATACCATACTTATTTAATTTTTACTCTGACTTTTTTATTTTTATGTATACCATACTTATTTAATTTTTAGTCTTCCTGCATAATCCATTATTATGAAGGTATAACATGGTAACTAATTTTATATACGTGAATTTCTTTATTTTAATACAACCGATCGAGAGTGGGATGCAATACATTTAAACATTGCGAATAACATTGATTGGATGAAGGTATGGATTGAACAATACAAAAAAGCTAATAATGGTAGGTTGTCATGTTATGGTGTGCCTACATTACTAAAAGAAGCTCAACATAGTGGAGATACCAATCTTACACAAGAGCTCAACATAGTGGAGATACCAATCTTACACAAGAGGGAAATTGATTTAGCATATGGTTTAAAAGATTATCAGCTAAGCATATTCACCCAGACTAAGTTTTTTTACAACTATATTGATGCATATGGTGTGGTTTTTTCTTAATTTTCAAATTTTGCAAGTATAAATACACTATCAATTGGCAATGTATTTTTTATGTGTTTGATGTATTGCAGTTGAAACACCACAACAAAATGTGGTGTGGTGGCCACTAATTTTGCATCAAAAGTTTGGATGAAAAGATGAAAACTTCTAATAGTGAGATCACTCTAGTATTTCAAGTTATCAATGTTTCCTTTAGAGGTGGAAGACATTAAGGACTCTCTGACAAACGATACTATGGGTTTTCAAAATGTATTTCAGATTAATCACATCTTTAGTTTTGAGTCAACGTTTCAAACCATCTACTGTGGTTCATCCTCAGGACAAGGATGAAAAACTAGATCTATCACTCAATGAGGGTGAAAAGCAATGGAAGAATCTCAATCAGGGACAATGGTTGGAAATTAAGTAGGAATTGGTTCCACCTGCCCTTTATTCTAATTCTCTGGTTATTTAAATTAATTTTTTAAGTAAATTTTTTTATTTTATTTTTATTTCATTTCATTTATTATCTTATTTTTTATTTTAATGGGACATTAAGTCTTTTCCTTGTTTTAATTTTCTTATTAATGTCTTTAATCTTTTGACTTTAATTTGTAATCTGTGTCTTTTCTTTAATTCGTTGTAGTTCCTATTTATAATTTTTCTTTAATTTTATTATATTATATATTGTGTTCAAATATCAAAGAACATGCTTAAAGAAAATATAAAAATAGTTATTTTATAATGAAACCTTATTTCTTTTGAAGTTTGAACTGTTTCATAACCATTATATATATATAATATACTATTGTTTAATAATTTTTCCTTGAGTTTATGAAGCTTTTCATAACCGCTATAATATATATATAATGTTTATATTTCCTTGGTCGTTTGTTTTTTGGATATCAATGAATCCTTATATTATTAATTCATTTAATGTCTTTTCATATTATATATTGTATTTCTCAACTATAACTACTTTTAATATTTTGACCAACTGTACTCTAAAATTAATTTTAAAACTTAAATTATTTAATTTATTAAACTTATTTTCCAACGTTTATTTTTGGGATCTAATGCATCTCTGCTTTTTATACCTATTGATAGATTTGGATTTTCATTATTGTCGTGAGGATGAACCACAATAGATGGTTCGAAACGTGGACTCAAAATCAAAGATATGATTAATCCGAAGTATATTCTGAATAAAAATATGAATCATAGAAGTATGAAATTAATAATTCTATGGGTATCTACATGATATACTTGAGTGTGACTTTGAATCCTTCAAAATAGTTGTGTTCGATGTCAAATGATTTAGGCTATGAATCCATGAATGTGACCCTGATAGAATTGTTATTGAGCATGCTAATAAATTTACCATGGTTGATACAAGGAATATTGAGCCAAGATAAGAGAGATATGTTCTTCCAAGCCAATGTGAACAAGTATTTTACATAGGCGTTCCAGGTAAATCAGGTTGGTCATATGTTGTTAGATATGATTCGAGAGGAAGGCCTGTAAAGTATAATGTAGCAGGAGAAGATGAAATTGAAGAAGAAGATGATGTAGAGCAGCAGGGGGTTCATGCAGTGTTAGACGAAGACTTCGAAAAAGTTCAAGGGAATATATGTTAATCGAGACAATGTTAATTTGGATGAATTAAATGATATTGACATTGTGTCGGATGAAGAACTTGAAGAAATTGAACCAAATGTAGAAGAGAATATTCCAGATGATGATATAGACAACGATGATGATGCTAATATGGCGAATCCTTTGTACAAGAATTTTGAACTGGATGATATAGATGATGACAAGTTGGATGAGGAAGAAGCTTAATGATATCAAAATGTTGAAAAGTATGAGACGATATGTATTTATATGTTTTCAGTTGGTTTGTTCTTTTTCATTCACCTTAAATTTTTATTTTCCTAGTTTTTATGTTTGAATGTTATTGTGTTTCTTTCAAATATATTATAGTAGATAGATTGGGTATCAAGGAATTGAGAGTGATGTGGGGGGGAGGGGCCATTTGAGCTTCTACATTCATGTGGTTTTCCTTGCTCACTAGAGAATATATTATTCCTGAAATGAAGAGAATCTCATTTACGTTTATACCAATATTTCCAATTTTGACTTTGGTTCATTAAGCAGACGTACCGGGCGAATTGGGCAACAGGTGAACTAGGCAACACGACGGTCATGAAGACGTGCAAAGTAAGGTCAACCCACGACTTCCCATGAAATGAGTTCCCACCAGGGGGTCTGATAATGATTTTTAGAAAATTTACTAAATTAATGTTTAAGTGTTAAAAGCCAGTTTATAATTGATTGATTATGCGACATTGACATACTAGCAAATGATAATATTTTGTTGTCATTGATGAACTAATAATTTGTGTTGATTTCTTTATAAAATAGGGTGAACGACTACACCTTGGGTGTGCCTGCACGAATGCGGGGAACCCAAATGCCCATGGGGCATCATGTGCTGGGCACGCTAGGGTGCTTGTATGACGAGTTGGTGTGTCAGCTAGACTTGGCAAGGAGCACCCTCACAAAGAAGTAAGGTTGACCCATGATTTCCCATGCCCACTCAAAGTGGTGAAAAAATGAAGTATGAACCAAAGTGTGACCGTTGGGGTGTCACATGCACAATGTAAAGGCGAGTGCCCTAAGCATGCCCACACGAAGGTAGAGCACCCCAAATCCCATGTGCAAATGGGGTGTGCACGGCGGGTGACATGATGGGAAAACTGAACAAGTGAAGTGAACCAAGGGTGTCATGTGCATGACAAGGGTGCATTCCTTGGGTGTGGCCGAGCACCCAAAGGCGACTTTCACGACATAATGGCAGGTGGATGAGTTGGGCACGTTGAGTGGGTTGGCGAGTTGGGTGACGGGTGAAGCGGGTGACACACAACCAATAGGACGTGTGAATTATGAAAGGAAAAGACATGCATGTGCACGAAAGGAAAAATGCCTTTGCCGTGGGTGCACTGACACGAAGACGGGGTGCCTAGGCACTCGCTAGGCAGGGGTGCCCATGGGACGAGTTGGTGGTTCAAACCGACTTGGCAAGGGGTGCCCGCACAAAAGAAGTAAGGCCGACCTATGACTGCCATTGAAAAATGTTGCCACAAGGGGGTCTCATAATGATTTTTAGAAAATTGACTAAATTAATGTTTAGGTGTTAAAAACTGGTTTATAATTGATTGATTATGGAACATGGTATTAATAAATGATAATAATTTGTTGCCATTGATGAGAAAATAATTTGTGTTGAGTGATTTTCAGAGTAGGGCGAGCACGTATGCCTTGGGCATGCCTGCACGAAGGCAAGACACTGGGCGCCCATGGGGGTGTCGTGTGCTAGGCATGCTAGAATGCCCACCTGACATGGACGCTATTGGATGATTTGGTGGGTTGACCTAACTTGGAAAGGGGTGTTTTCATAAAAAGAACTAAGATTAGCCCATGAATGCCAATGAACTGAGTTCCCACTAGGGGTCTGATAATGTTTTTTAGAAAATTGACTAAATTAATGTTTAGGTGTTAAAAGTTGGTTTATAATTGCTTGATTATGCATCGTGGTACTAAATTTTTTTTTTTTTTTTTCATTGATGAGCTAATTATTTGTGTTCATTAGTTTGCGTAGCAGGGTGAACGCCCACACCCTATGCGTGCCTAGATGAAGGTGAGGTGCCTGGGTTCCAATGGGGACGTCACGTGCTGGGCACGCCAAGAAGCTTTCCCTATAGGGGTGACCGTGCAACAAGTTGGTGGGTCAGCCTGACTTGGCAAGGGGCACTTCCACAAATTAAGAATTAAGGTTGGTCCATGATTGCCAACGAACAAAGTTACCACAATGGGGTCTCATAATGATTTTTAGAAAGTCAACAGAATTAATGTGTAGGTGTTAAAATACGATTTAAAATTGAGTTATTATGTAACATGGTAGTAACAAATGATAATATTTTATTGTCATTGATGAGATAATGATTTTTATTCACTGATTTTCATAGCAAGGTGAACACCTACACGAAGGCGGGGTGCCCGGGCATCCATGGGGGCATCACTTGTTGGGCATGCTAGGACGCCCAGCTAGTAGGGGTGCCAAAGCGATGATTTGGTGGATCAACCCGAATTGGAAAGGGGAACCCACATAAAATAAGTAAGGTCGGCCCATGAATTATAATGAACTGAGTTCCCACAAGGGGGCCTCATAATGATTTTTAGAAAATTGACTAAATTAATGTTTATGTGTTAAAAGCTAGTTTATAATTAATTGATTATGTAACATGGTACTAAAAAATGATAATATTTTGTTGTCATTGATGAGCTAATGATGTGTGTTCACTGATTTTCATAATAGGGGAATGCCCATGCGTTGGGTGCACCCGCACGAAGGTAGGGTGCTTGGGCACCCATGGGGGCATCACGTATTGGGCATGCCAGGACAATCACCCTGTTGGGTCGCCAGTGCCATGAGTTGGTGGGTTGACCCGACTTGGCAAGGGGCACTCGCACAAAATAAGTAAGGTCAGTCCATCGTTGCCAATGAACATAGTTAGCACATGGGTTCTCATAACGATTTTTAGAAAATTGTCTAAATTAATGTTTAGGCGTGAAAAGATAGTTTATAATTGATTGATTATGAAACATGGTATTAACTAATGATAATATTTTGGTGTCATTGATGAGCTATGATTTATCATGAGGGCTGCAAAAGTCTCTCGAGCTAGTCATGATGTGACTTGAGAATGCGGCCAACGTTGATTTTTTTTTTTCTTTAGTTTGTGTGCTTATGCACTGAAATTTGACATGGTTATCGTAGATGCATGCATTGATGATATGGGAGGGTTTTCAGACTCCAATATTACTCACAAAATGATTTATACAATCAAACGACAAAATTATAACATATAAATGTCTAGGAGATGAAATTATTTATTACTATTTACCAGTTTTGGGCTTATAATGTAATCATAGTCTAGAGGTTGAGAAAACTCCTTACCCTTCCATTTGAGAAAACTTCTTACCATTCATCATCATCATCATCACCATCATCATCACCATCATCTTTTTCATCTTCATCAACGTCATCATCGTCATGTTTTTCATCCACATCATCATCATTTTCATCATTGTCATCATCATCATTATCTTCATCGTCATCATTGTCAACATCATTTATATGAAAATGAATGATGCCTTAATGAATCACACATAATTTATTATATGTCTTTTATGCTCCTACTTCCAATATTCAAGGATATGGGTCCCCATGAATTAAAAATGATGGCAGCTAGCTAGTAAACAATTATCATTGATGTCAAGCTTATTTTTACTTGTTGCGGTCCTACCCCTAAGTACCAATCCACCACTTAACATTCACCAATTAGTTGAAATTATGCTTTAATTAATTGATGCCACACAAATTGACCTGTGAAAGGGTCCAACACTGACATTTTTTTAGTTTGTGCTTGCATGTATTGAAATTTGACATGATTATAGTAGATACATGTGTTGATGGTATGGGAGGGTTTGAAGACTCATATACGACTCACACAAATAATTCGACAAACAAATGGTAAAATTATAACATAAATGTAAATGAGATGAATTATCCATCTAAAATATCCATGTTATTGGGTTCTTACCATGTTAGAACTTGTGACCTTTTGTTGGTTCATAACTAACCTATTCTTGGTGGCTATATCCCTCCTAGATGTGAATTTTAAGCTACAATGATCATATGTGTTGGTTCCATGAATTATCAATGGTTCTTGACAACTATGCTTATGATATTCTAAATTGACTTGTGCATGTTTAGGATATTTGGCCATGGTAACAAATCATCTTATAATAGTCACCTTGTTACTTTATCTCCAAAAGCCTAATATATGTTGAAATAGTGGCAAACTTTCTAGTAAATTGTAGATATCCAAGCATTGTAGATACAAATTTGGATTAGTCTATGAGTTCATATTCTTACTCGCTTAGAAAATGTCTTCTTTCTCCTTGACCCGCTCATCATGCATCACCCTTCATAGTGGAAAAGTTGGATTGGACATCACATGTTCCATTCATGTGGCCTGAGACATCCTCCCATTTGAAGGATGGACACTAAGATGCCTTGGAAACAATAGTTTCATTGGTTGTCATAGTTGATGTTACTGGAAATGAAAACATGGTTATATTTCATGGAAAACTCTTTTGTATACATTTAGAAATCAACTATGACAATGTTTAACCATAAAAATCCCTTTTTGAACCTAGACTTGCGTGACCCATAAATTCTTTTGCCTCAACCCACTCATCGATAACCTTCATTGTGGACAAGTTAGACTCAACATCATCGTGTTCCATTTTCATGGATTGAGAAATAATCCCCCCATTCAAAAGACAAGCACCAAGGTTCCTTGAATGCAATACTTTCATTGACTGTTACAATTGACATTACTTACAAATGAGAACATGGTTTTTATTGAAAAATTATTTCCTATACATTTACAAACAAATTATGACAATGCTTAACTAATGGATCTTGTTTTAGTTTTCCATGAACAATGTATTGTCTTGATTTATTTTATTTTATTTTATGTTATATTATATTATAAAATTTTAAATTAATTATAATATAATTTAATTATTTTTTAAAATTGAATATAACATATAGTTTTAATTTTTGTTATATATTTTGTAAATTTATAATTTAATATAATTATGTTTTATTTATATTTAAAAAATATAATATAATTTAATTAAATCATATTAATATAATATAATTAAATTAAATATGGTGTAACCCAGCCCAAATGGCCCGCTGTCCCACACGTCGGTAGGTTATGACGTGTTCACAAACGTTGGTTTGTGATATCTGCGTGGAGATTGTCCGTTGAGATTTTGCTGTTGGTTGTTGTTGTGAGTTAATGCTGGATTAAATGACCACCCTTACGCCTCGGTCCTGGTTCCCGACTCACTCTTTGTGCAAATCAATTGGTTCTTTGGTTATTCTGGATTGTTCCGCCTTTGGAAATGTCTAGCGAGGGTTTCTGGGTTTGTACCGAGTAACCGCTGTTTCATTGATTATGGTGATTCCTGGTATGTCTCTGGTAGTGGCTGTACACGAATGCTACTCCGTTCGACTTGGCTGTGAGCTTATGGAAAGTTTCGCTTGGTATTTTGGTGTTGCTCGGGCTCTGTGGTGTTGATTCGAATTTATTCCACCTGGTAAGTTCATGGCTGTTGCATTTCCAACTGTATGTGGTCTGTGAATATTCGTTCTGTCAGGGGTTTGCTCTCGAATTCTTGTTCAACTGTATGTGGGTTTGTGAATGTTGTTCTGTCAGGGGTTTGCTCTCGAATTATTGTTCTTTTCTACAGCTCAAGTCTGGTTATCTAAACTTATATTTTCCGCTACCTTTGGTTTTTATTTCACGAATTTGGTGACTGCTCTGGACACAGGGTTACTTTGGCGGTCGCTCATTGGCTCGAATAGGTAACATTTTCCGTCCCTGCTTCAACTTATCCCACTTCTGTTACTGTTGCTTACCCACGTTGTTCCTTTGGTCTCCAGCTTTGTAACTCAGTACGTGACAATGATGTGGCCCAAACTCAACTCTGCCTGCTTGGGTAATTACATTACTTCTCTCAGCTTGCATCGTTTTCGTTTACCCGGGTTGTTCCTCTCTTATCACACATATATCTTAGTCTTTGTGGTTATTGGTTACAGGTCAGTGATACGGCTTGAGTACGCGGATTCTTTGGCTCCTTCTTCCACAGAGAGACAATTGTCGGTAGGCCTGACTCCTCAAGTCCTTGGTGTATTATCCCGAATGATCAATGGTCACGGTGCGCTGTAACTTGTCTGTAGTTGTGGTTGTCTATAGTTTGTCTTTGCTGTTAGTTACGCTTTTGGTTGTTCACAATGGCCATTGAATAGAAAGGGTATGGTCGACTATGTGTAAACCCTCGTCAAGGGTTTCGTCCTTAATGCTACTTTGGTCACACACTTGGTTTGTTTAACTTATGGGAACAAGAACCCGTGGTATATATATATATATATATATATATATTATATATATATATTATGTTTGACAATAAATGATAGAATTTGTTTAACAATCGATTTTCGATTTCTCAATGGAATACAAAGACGTGTAATGGAAATATCTCTGTCTTTGGTCGCCTTCTGTGTGTGGTTGTTTTGTTCTGTACTTCAACTATTCTTCCCTTTCATTTCTTCACTATATTATGTGCGAAAATCCGCCCAGGTTGAAGACAAGTTATGTGTCTCTTTCGAGAAAAAAGCAATTGATTTACGTATGCATTCTCAATTTGTCTTTTATTGAATTGTAAGAAAAAAAACTACTACATGAATGAACAATGAAAAGTATTTGCAGATGGACAATGGTATGAGAGATCTATATTTGTATTGTTTTTATTTCTTTTTCTGAATTTGCTGAACCCCTTCCCTCTGTTACATTTCGGCTTTTATGCCCTTCTATTTCAGTTGATTTGCAGTTAATCAAAACTGCCATAGGATTTAGTTAAAAATCTTGTTATCATTGATAACCATACTTGTTTGATATTAAAAGATTTTTATAAGAAGTTTGTCATTTCTCCCCTAATTTAACAAATTATTTCCTAACTACTGTTCGGACTATAGTAATTCTAACTGTCTAACTAACTGTAACTTAACACACTGACTCTGTTAGAAAAACAAATTAAAAAAACTATCTCATGAATACGTAGAAATAAAATAATCCAGATGATCAATAACCTTCAAACCTGGCTGAGACTTTGCTCGGTCATGGCAAGCCAGATGCTCCTGCATCAAGCTCCCGAGGTAAAAGGAGATCATGGCTCCGGTCCATGAGCTTCTCGACCGAAGTTCCTGTTTGTGCAATATGCCTGGCATCAAGCCACGAACTGTCCTCAATTGGATGGTTCTTCTACTTGACCAGGTACTGCAAGTAGTCCTTCCGCCGAGTTCGTCTAACCACCTGAGTTTCGAAGATGCTTTCGATCTCAGGAGGTTGAACATAAGGCATCTGTCTCTTCCAAGTTTCTCCATCTTCTTGGGTATTCCGTGCGGATTGTTCGGGTCCATCTTCTTTTTCTTCCGTGGGGTCATCCGTGTACTGGAACAGGTCTGCTACGTTAAAGATAGGTGAAATGCCTATTTCGGGTGGAAATTGTATCTCGTAGGCATTAGCTGAAAACTTCCGAAGGATTTTACAAGGCCCTATCTTTTTATACTTCAGTTTATTGTATGTACCCTTAGGGAAGCGTTCCTTGCGTAAGTGTGCGAGGACTTCGTCCCCCACTTCAAACTGCACTTCCCTCCTCTTTAAATCTGCATGCTGTTTGTATTTTAAGCTGTTGTCCTGTAATTTTGTTTTCACCTATTCGTGCAAGTCTCTCATTGCGTTAGCAAAATCCTCTCCATCTGCACTCCGTCATTCTTATAAGCCAAGATCCCGAAGTTCATGCACTCCGCGAGGGTGCATGCCATACAGGATCTGAAAGGGACTGAAACCTGTGCTGCGGTTAGGCGAGTCATTGTAAGTGAACTCTGCTTGTGCTAGCACTTGGTCCCACATCTGTGAATTTTCCCCGACTAAGCTACGTAATAGGTTTCCCAAACTCCTGTTCACAACTTCTGTCTGCCCGTCCGTTTGTGGGTGATATGCAGAACTGTAGCTTAGGTGTGTGTCCATTTTCTTCCATAAAGTACGCCAAAAATGTCCTGTGAATTTCACGTCCCTGTCTGAAAGGATAGTTTTGGGCAATCCATGTAACCTAACAATCTCATTGAAAAACAAGTGGGCCACGTGGGTGGCGTCACTAGTTTTTCGGCAAGGTATAAAATGTGCCATTTTCGAGAACCTGTCCACCACTAACATTACTGAATCATATCCTCTCTGTGTCTTTGGCAGACCTAAAACAAAATCCAAACTGACAGAATCCCACGGCCTGCTTGGGATAGGTAACGGTGCATACAGTCCTGTGTTCTGGTTGTGCCCCTTCGCCAATTGGTACACTTTACATTTAGTCACAAAACGTTGTACATCTCGTCGCATTCTTGGCCAAAAATAGAAGTGACTAAGTTGTTCAAGGGTCTTATCCATGCCGAAGTGTCTGGCCAAACCTCCACTATGTTTCTCGCGAATAATATTCTCCCTCATTGAACAGTTGGGTATGCACAGTGGTCCTCCTTTAAACAACAACTTTTCCTGTATATTATAGTCCAACCAAGGACTGTTACCCCTTATCAAAGGGTTCTGGCACACCTCATAGGCTTCTCTGAAATCTGTATCCGTTTGGTAAAGGTCCCGTAAGTGCTCAAAACCCAGCACCTGTACAACACTTTCTTGCAGAAGTAAAGCCTTTCTACTCAACGCGCCAGCCACCTTATTTGCCTGCCCACTAATGTGCTTCAGTACGAAACTAAAACTCTGTAAATACTCTACCCATTTGGCATGTTTGTGGTTGAGTCTGTGTTGCTGCATTACATATTGTAGTGCAGAATTATCCGAAAACAGCATGAATTCATTCCCCAATAAATAATGCCTCCAGTGTCTTAAGGCCTATACAAAAACATAAAACTCTTTATCATACGATGATTATTTCTGCCTACTCTCATTCAGCTTCTCGCTGAAGAATGCCACAGGCTTGTCCTCCTGACTGAGTACAACTCCGATTGCTGTCCCACTGGCGTCACAACGTACTTGAAAAAAATTTCTGGAAATCTGGTAGCCTTAGGATCGGCCTCTTAGTAATCTTCCTCTTCAACAACTAAAAACTTTTCTCCACTGCTTCTATCCACCGAAAAGGCTGGCTGGCCTTTTTGATGGTGTCCGGCATGGGTGCACAAATTCCGCTGAAGTTCTTAATAAATTTCCTATAAAAACTTGCCAATCCGTGGAAACTACGTACCTCAAATAATTTTTTCAGAGACAGCCAATTTACTATCGCTGCTACCTTCTCCGGATCCATCTTCAGTTCATTTTTTGCTATCACAAACCCCAAATAAATTAATTCCTTCTGTAGAAATGTACATTTCTTCAAGTTTATCAGTAGTTTGTTCCGCTGTAATTTCTCCAACACCTTACGCACATGTCGAAGGTGTTCTTCTTTCGTTCTGCTGAAAATAAGGATGTCATCCAAATAAACTATCACAAACTTCCCAATATATTCCTTCAGCATCTCATTCATTAGTCTCATGAATGTGTTGGGTGCATTACTCAACCCAAATGGCATGACTATCCATTCATACAACCCCTCATTTGTCTTAAAGGCCGTCTTCCACTCGGCCCCCTCCCGTATCTGAATCTGATGATACCTACTTTTCAAATCTATTTTGGAGAAATAAGCTGCCCCACTTAAATAGTCCATCATATCATCCATTCGCGGTAACGGAAATCTGTACCGGATGGTGATTTTATTAATGACTCTTGAGTCGGTGCACATTTGCCATTCCCCTCCCTTCTTGGGAGCGAGGACTGTTGGCACAGCACAAGGGATCAAGCTCTCCCTTATTAAACCTTTGTCCAACAGTTCTTGCACCTGTTTCCTGATTTCTTCATTATCCTTGGGGCTCATTCAGTAGGCTGCTTTATTTGGCAAACTGGCTCCGGGTATGAAATCGATGTGGTGACTAATACTCCGCTTGGGGGGCAGCTTGTGTGGCAATTCATCTACAACTATGTCTGTAAACTCTTCTAACATTCGTTGTATCTCTACAGGCAAGTCTGATATTTCAGTATGTAACAGAACTGTCCTCGTTTTCTTGACTACCGCATAACCTATTTCACTGTCCTCTACCTGTTTTAAAAACTGTTTTCCACTCACTAGCAATGCTTTGGTTTCACTTGTCTCAGCTGCTCCTTTCTCTTCTTTGATAGGCACAAGGGTATGCCTGACCCCGTCTTTCTCGAATTTATAACAATTCATCACTCCATCGTGTGTCACCTTCCTATCATATTGCCAAAGCCTGCCCAACAATATGTGACAGACATCCATCGGCATGATGTCGCAAACAATCTTGTCCTTATATCTACCTATCTGAAACTGAACCTCGCTCTTCTCGTCCACCAGCAATTGGTGGCCCTTTTGTAGCCACGAAACTCTATACGGATTGGGATGCTTTAAGCGTTTCAACCCCAGTTTTTCCACCATTTTTGTGGACACTAAATTTTCGGTACTTCCAATGTCAATTATCATTCTACAACACTTACTTCGTGATTTGAAAATCGTCCTGAACAGAGCTTTCTGCTGTGTCTGTTCGGTACTCTCATCGACTGGTTTCAATAGCACCTTATGTAGCACCAAAGCTTCTCCCGTCTGTGGGGCATTCTCCGCCTCTTGAGGGAGTGCTGATGTTTCCTCTGGTTGCGCCATGTACGCACCTCGCTGTCCAGCTGGATCTGCTTCTGGACACTCAAATGAGCGATGCCCCCACTTGTGACATCTATAACACTGATAACCAACCCCTCTTCCTCGGCCATTTCCTCTGCTGCGCTGGGACGATCTACCACCTCTCATACTGTCTCCTCTCTTTGTTGTTCCTGAAGTTTTCGAACTGCTGGCTTCCTCACTGCTTCTAACAGTCCGGCCCCTGCCATAGGACTGGTCTTTCCCTCTGCTGGCTCCTCGTCCTCTCCGAGCATTCTGCCTTCTGGCAATTTTCTCCTCCGCCTTTATCGCGCTTTGGTATGCCTCCTCGGTATTATTTGGAGACAAAATACTTATTTCATCTAGGATTTCCATTCTCAGCCCATTAACATACCTGGCTGTCCTTTCTGCGGTATCTTGTGTATATTCGGCTCGCAAATTCACTCGGTAGAACTCCTACGTGTACTCCTTTACAGTCAATCCTCTCTGTCTCAAATTCTGTGCCTGCCTGTGTAATGCAATTTGATAGTCCCTTGGCAGAAATATGCCCTTTAACTTGGCCACCATTCTTGACAAAGTTTTAATCGGCCCTTTACTCAACCTCTTCCTCTCGTTTTGGACACTATCCCACCATAGGGCTGCGTGCCCCTTCAACTTCATCGTTGCGAATTTGACTCTACGGTCTTCGCTAACTTCCTCGCACTCAAAATACTTGTCCATCTCGCTAATCCAATCCAACAAAACATCGATAGACAGGCTGCTGTCGTACGTTGGGAGTTCTGGTTTAGGTCTGCTGTTTGCTAGTAAAACAGACTTCAGCAATTTCACCTCTGCGGATTCACCTTCAGGTCCATCTGCTGCCACTTCTACTTCCTCTTCGCTGACATCGCCCATTTTTGGATCTCTCCGTCTACCTGCCTCTACTACTTCCAAACGAGTAGTAAGAATTCTGAGTTCCTCTCGTAACCCTTCATCTACCAATCTACGAGCACCTCGGCCTCGTCCTCGTCGCCCTACTTCCATATTCTCACTCTACTCAACAATGCTCTGATACCACTCTGGTGTAACCCAACCCAAATGGCCCGCTGTCCCACACGTCCATAGGTTATGACGTGTTCACAAACGTTGGTTTGTGATATCTGCATGGAGATTGTCCATGGATATTTTGCTATTGGTTGTTGTTGTGAGTTAATGCTGGATTAAATGACCACCTTTACGCGTCAGTCCTGGTTCCCGACTCGCTCTTTCTGCAAATCAATTGGTTCTTTGGTTATTCTGGATTTTTCTGCCTCTGGAAATGTCTGGCGATGGTTTCTGGGTTTGTACTGAGTAATTGCTGTTTCGTTGATTATGGTGATTCCTGGTATGTCTCTGGTAGTGGTTGTACACGAATGCTACTCCGTTCAACTTGGCCGTGAGCTTATGGAAAGTTTCGCTTGGTATTTTGGTGTTGCTCGGGCTCTGTGGTGTTGATTCGAATTTATTCCAGCTAGTAAGTTCCTGGCTGTTACATTTCCAACTATATGTGGTCTGTGAATATTCGTTCTCTCAGGGGTTTGCTCTCGAATTCTTGTTCAACTGTATGTGGGTCTGTGAATGTTGTTCTGTCAGGGGTTTGCTCTCGAATTCTTGTTCTTTTCTACAGCTCAAGTTTGGTTATCTAAACTTATATTTTCCGCTACCTTTGGTTTTTATTTCACGAATTTGGTGACTGCTCTGGACACAGGGGTACTCTGGCGGTCACTTGTTGGCTTGAACAGGTAACGTTTTCCATCCCTGCTTCAATTTATCCCACTTCTATTACTGTTGCTTACCCACGTTGTTCCTTTGGTATCCAGCTCTATAACTCAGTACGTGACGATGCTGTGGCACGAACTCAACTCTGCTTGCTCAGGTAATTACAGTACTTCTCTCAGCTTGCATCGTTTTCGTTTACCCGGGTTGTTCCTCTCTTATCACACATATATCTTAGTCTTTTTGGTTATTGGTTACAGGTGGGTGATACGGCTTGAGTACGCAGATTCTCTGGCTCCTTCTTCCATAGAGAGACAATTGTCGGTAGGCCTGACTCCTCAAGTCCTTGGTGTATTATCCGGAATGATCAATGGTCACGGTGTGCTATAACTTGTTTGTAGTTGTGGTTGTCTATAGTTTGTCTTTGCTGTTAGTTACGCTTTTGGTTGTTCACAACGACCGTTGAATAGAAAGGGTATGGTCGACTATGTGTAAACCCTCGTCAAGGGTTTTGTCCTTAATGCTACTTCGGTCACACACTTGGTTTGTTTAACTTATGGGAACAAGAACCCGTGGTATATGTATATATTATGTTTGACAATAAATGATAGAATTTGTTTAACAATCGATTTTCGATTTCTCAATGGAATGCAAAGATGTGTAATGGAAATACCTCTGTCTTTGGTCGCCTTCTGTGTGTGGTTGTTTTGTTCCGTACTTCAGTTCTTCCCTTTCAATTCTTCACTATACTATGTGCGAAAGTCCGCCCAGGTTGGAGACAAGTTATGTGTCTCTTTCGAGAAAAAAATAATTGATTTACGTATGCATTCTCAATTTGTCTTTTATCGAACTGTAAGAAAAAAAACTACTACAGGAATGAACAATGAAAAAGATGGACAATGGTCTGAGAGATCTATATTTGTATTGTTTTTATTTATTTTTTCTGAATTTGTTGAACCCCTTCCCTCTGTTACATTTCGGCTTTTATGCCCTTCTATTTCAGTTGATTTGCAGTTAATCAAACTGCCATAGGATTTAGTTAAAAATCTTGTTATCGTTGATAACCATACTTGTCTGATATTACAAGATTTTTATGAGCAGTTTGTCGTTTCTCCCCTAATTTAGCAAATTATTTCCTAACTACTGTTCGGACTATAGTAATTCTAACTGTCTAACTAACTGTAACTTAACACATCGACTCTGTCAGAAAAACAAATTAAAAAAACTATCTCATGAATACGTAGAAATAAAATAATCCAGATGATCAATAACCTTCAAACCTGGCTGAGACTTCGCCCAGTCATGGCGAGCTAGATGCTCCTGCATTAAAATATAATTAATATAATATAATATAATTATGTGTTATATTATATTATACTGTTAATTTAATTTAATAAAATTATATGTTATATTTAATTTTATGCTATGTTTGGAGTCCAATATATAAAGTAGTGAAACCTCACACCCCACATACCCCACATCGTTTGCATCCTTTGCATTCCGACTCACTAGGGCAAAGAAACCCCGCATATTTTGTATAGTTTGCATTCTGACTCACGAGGGCAAATAAACCCCGCATTGTTTGTATCGCTTGCATTCTGACTCACGAGGGGAAATAAACCCCGTATTGTTTGCATCCATACAACTCATGAGGGAACCAGGGCACGTGCCAAGATTTAACTGATCACCATAACACCATTTCAGATGTAGCCTTTCCGAGCTCGACACCACATTCACAGTCACGGCTGACTGATCCTCAGCTTCTTCGGTAAGCTTATCTCTCTGCAGTTTCTTTTTGGCATTTTGTCTTGGATGGATGAGAGCTACATTATTATGGATGCGAGATGCATTCTCCAATTAGGGTATCTATCTTCCCATACCTGATTTTGGTATCTATCTTCCTCTCCAACATCCCTCTAGTTTTCATATCCCTTTAGTATTCGTGTCATCAAGAACTTCAACCTCCCTGTGGTTTTTCAAGCAGCTCTACAACTTGCCCCTAAATCTCAATCTAAAGCTATAGCTATCTGACCTTTAAGTAGGTTCCTCTTTCGAGGCTCTGTTTAATATATGGGAAAACATACTGAAGCTTACCATCCCATAACTGTTCCCTATACAGAGAAAGGAAAGATATGGGAACTTTATAGGGATTGGTACCTTATTCACATCCCTCAACTCAGCTAGCGTATCGTTCCACTTATTCCAAAATGTTGATCTGATCCTTTCCATTCGGAGGATACAGTTAACCCACCCTCTTGGTGGATGCGACTGACAAACTAGCATAATTGATCCACTTCCACAAGTAATAGTTCTCTTAATTATTGCATAACGAATAGTGGTGAATAAAAAACTAATATTTTTAATTGACTATGATAGAAGCAAGGGCTAATCCCTATTCTCTACTCTGACAAAAGCAGATGTGGTTCTCTACCAAGTAAGTGGTGTTCTATTTATGCCAGTGTATGTCTTGTTTGGGCCATGGGTTGAATCCTTATTTAGACTATGCATGTATGGAGTATTCACTTTCTCTGGATCAATAGGCCAAGTCAAGAAGTAAGATGCAATGAGTATTCTATTTAGACCAATAAATAAGTGGAATATTCACCCACCATCCAACTATTCAAATATTCCCATTGGAAATAATCTTTCCCTTCCCACCAGGTGCTTTTATGAAAACGATAATGTGTTTTTACTTAACTAAGATATGATGGAAATGCTTCTTCTCGCCTCCTTGGGATATAAAAGTGTAGAATATGGAGACTTCAATATGATTCACATGTGTATTCCTTATTTCTTTGAGTAGAGGTAGGGTCCTTTTTAAAAGTAGAGCCTTTGAGGTCTTCTTTTTGTTGTTGCTTCTAGATGGTATGATCGTTGAGATGATATGGATAGTCCTCTTTGATGCTCCTTAGATCCTTTCTTCAAGATGATGAAAAGACTAGTCCTTCTTGATGGTTTGATGTCTTATTTGAATTCTTGACTTTCTTGATATTCCTTTTGACGATCCTTCTTCAAGCTGCCTTTCCTTGTCTTGTCACCTTAGCTCCAATACCATGTTGAGAAATCTAGGGGAAACTAGATTACGTGATTTATCTTACTTTAATAATTGCTTGTGATGTGTTTTTAATTAACTTGATTAATTTTTTATTTCACTTGATTATAATTACTATTCTTACGATAAAGGAAAATACCAAAAAATAAAGAACATTAAGAATACTGACACTAGTTACATTTCAACAATAAGTGTTATGTATGAAGTTTTAGTTTTGTTGATTATAATTTTAGGAAAAATATTCTTCAAGGATGGGTGTATGCAATAACCCACATTTTATGCCTTATGAAAAGGGCATGAAATGTGTGAGTACCTAGATATATATGACTTGTAATTATGTGATGTGTGGATAACATTGGCATATGTCTATGCTACCTTGATATTTTGTTATGATGGTTATTGAGAAAATTCACATTATACAGTTTGTTGTTTAATCCTTTATTCTACTTTGATTACTCACACTTTTGCAGTGAGCTAACTTAGATGTTATATTTGACATAATGCTACATTAGATAATCAATGGAGACATTACATGATATGTCCACACTAGTGTGATTATATACATGGACATAGATGCACCTTTATCAATTTTTTATTTTTGTAGATAAGTACATTTGAGATGACAATTTCTATGTTGTTTATGGCTTTGTGCATATACATGAAAGTGTAAGAATATCAATTATTACTTTTAAACTAGAATGTTTGTATATTATGATTGTATAATATTGTGATTTGCATATGGTGCACATTAGGACTATATTCATAATGAGTAAATCTTAATGTATATCTCATCTATGTTCTAATTAGTGCGTAGTAGTTGATTATGAGTAGGATATGAATTCGTTACTAAATGAATGTTCATATTTTGTATGATATGATCTATAATTTGATAAATGTTGTTGATTCTACTTACAATATATATGTGTGATTATGTTATCCATATGATAGTCAAGTGTTGAAATGATCTAATACATATGACTGTTTAATTAATGCATGGGATGTATGACTAGATACATGTTATGAATTGATGTATTATTTTTATCCATTGAGAAAATTCTTGATATGATAGTTACTCTATAAGCCCATAGGGATGTTCTAGTGTTAGATTTCATGGGAATTGATAGAAATAATGAATCTTAGTAGAAGTGCCACAATATGGACCATTGATAGGATGTGAAGAATTCACTAGTTTCTTTTTCCATCTATTGTTGGATCATGTTATGAATGGGACCATAAATCCTTAGGAGATTCTTGGAGACAAAGAGAATTTCATATGTCTAGGGTCACAAGGTCTTATGAGATGACACAAGTTAGGAATTAACTCTTTGAGCAATGTTCAAACTTTTGAATCCTATCATAATCAACACACGTGGCCATTTTTTACATGTCTTCAAAATTATATTTATACTAACAAAATATACATGATTGATTACAAAGTTTCCAGTCCATTTTCTATTGATATATATAGTCTTAATATTAATCTATTACTTCATCTATTCATTCAAAATGCTCAATCTTTTTTGTTATAATAGTTTGAACAATTTAGCAAAAAATATTGAGAAAATCTTTTAGTTATTTTGCTCGATTAATATCATTACTGTAGTTCTTTCTTTATTTCTATTAAAATATTTTCTATTGTATTTTATTTAGAATGTTGAGTGTATCCTATATTTTGTTAGTCCATGAGCGTGAATACTCTTGTTAGATCCCTATAATACTAGTGATTCCCCCATTACTATTGTCGTTGTATCCCTTATTGTTATTGTTGTGCCCCTATTGTTTTCATATTGTCATTATTGTGCCCCATAGAATCCCTCTATTGTTATTTTTGTGCCTTTATAATATTATTTTTAGGTCGGCTTGGTTATATTGTGACCCCTTAGACTCATATATATAGATAGGAGGTTTTGTTATTTGAATCATCTAAGAATTGTTCATTTGTGTAATGTAAAGGAGCTTTCCCCTTCAAAGAGGCTTATTTCTAAGGCGTTCATCTATCTTTTCTAGCTTTTTGTGAGCTGGTTTCATAACATTTGGTATCAGAGCTTTGGATTCTAGGGTCTCACTGCTCCAAATAGGTCATCGTGTAATTTTCACTATATCTTTTTTTCTGCGACGTTTCAGAAGCTAACAAAAAAACTCATTTGAGAAGAAATCGTTCTGAATCTCAATTCCGAATTTCAAATTCCATATCGCTATATTTTCGGAGATATAATCTGAGGAATTTAGGGTTTTTGCGGACCCCCGAATTACATTCCATATAGGTCACCTTGGGAAAATCGTCATAACTTTCACTCTGAGCATCAGATTGAATTTTCGTAAGAAGTTACAGAAAGAGGACAGACTCTAGTTTTTTTGGGTATCATTTTAAGAACCTAAGGTTGAAACAGTGACCCGTGGCACGTCGTGCAAGTTCTCTCTACTGAACCAGTCTATACTCAGGTCATCGTGGGAGATTTGGCACAACTCTTAATTGGAGAATCCAATCATGATCAGACTTGTGGGGATAGAAATATTAAGGGTTTACCATAGGAAGCAATTTCCTAGGAGATCCAAAATTACAGAGACACATCAGATTCAATATCGAGCTCCTACAAAATGAAAAAAGTTGTATAGTTTTTTTAAATTTTTGCATAAGCTTGGTTTGAAAAATTAGTTTGAAGGAATTTAAAGGGCGTAGTGAGGCATTATATCAGTAATTGATGCCCCGAAGAAAGAAAATGGAAACACCTAGTAAGAAACCTAAAAGCTTTAGCATCACTCATGAAGAAGAGGAAGAAATGCAACATGATATATCAGAATTATGAGACCAAGTGCAAAAATTTTCACTTGCACAAAAAGTAACAAAAAAATAGATGGATGGTTTAAAGAAATACGTAGAAGCTAAGATGGATGGCTTGAATAAAGGCGTAGAAGCTAAGATGGATGGCTTAAAGAAAGGCGTAGAATTTAAGATGAATGACGTGGAAGCTAAAATGGACGACATGGAAGCTAAGATGGACAACATGGAAGCTAAGATGGATGACATGGAAGCTAAGATGGATGGCGTGGAAGCTAAGATGGATGGCATGGAAGCTAAGATGGATGATTTAAAGAAAGGTATGGAAGATTTGCAGACAAATTTGAAGACAGATTTGACAAAGTTTCTACAACAAATGCTTACTAATGGCGAAAGGGTTGTAAAGGAAACTCATGGTGAGAACAAAATAAATGTTAATCATGATTTCATAGACCCTAATGTTGGATTGAAGAACCACCATATTCCAAATATCAATATGAGGAATTTTGATGGCAAGGATCCCAGAACATGGATACTAGAGATGGAGCAATTTTTCGATCTCCATAATGTGCAAAACACACAAAAGGTATGCATTACAACTTTATATTTGGAACCAAATCAGTTTGTATGGTACCAATGGCTTTGCTCTCGTAAACAAATTGTCACTTGGACTATTTTTACGGATGAAATGATAGCACATTATGAGGATACAAAAAGAAACACTTTTTTTAGCCAATTGATAAATCTCAAACAAAAGGTTTCAATGATGGAGCACATTGAGGACTTCCAAAAATTGAATATAAAGGTAAAAGATATTCTAGGGGAGCATAGGATTGATGTGTTCATAGGGACTTTAAAAGATAACATCCAACATGAGGTTCGCCTTTGGGAACCAGATTCATTGGAGAAGGCATTCAGGTTGGCAAGAAAAATGGAAAGAAAAATTCATAAAGATGGAAGTGTCACTGCCCTTAGCCATCCACAACCTACAAAGTTGACACCACAACAACTGGAAGAAAAAAGAGCAAAGATAGAAAATACACTAAAGGTCATAAGTGTCTAGAGAAGAAATTATTTTACATAGATTGTGAAGAGGAGGAAGAAAAGGAACAAGAAACTTTAAAAGAAGAAGATATACACCAGGAACAAACCCTAGAAAAAGAAGAAATGAATCCGACCATATCTTGTAATGCATTGGCTGGAATTACCACTCCTCAAACTATCAAGATAGAAGGGCATATCAAGAAGAAAAAGGTAATAGTGTTGATTGATTCAGGACGTACCCATAATTTTCATTGTAAGATAGCCAAGGAATTGAATTGCTTCCTATATTGAGCACCAGAGTCTCAAGTGATGGTTGCAAGTGGAGGAACCATAAATTGCTCAGGAACGTGCCATAATATCAAGCTATCCATGGGAGAATATGTATTGAATAGTCCAATGCTTTCCATTCTAATGGGTGGTGCTGATGTTGTACTAGGAGTCCAATGGCTGCAATCCTTGGGTACAATAGCTTTTAATTTTCAAGAAATTTTCATGAAATTCTCTTCCAAAGGAAAGGAAGTTGAATTAAGGGGTATTGCAGGGAAACTTACAAAGATAATCAGCTCTAAAGGAATGACAAATCTTCTAAAGAAAGAACAACCAGACATAATTGCACCATTATGTTCACTAGAGGTTCCTACATCGAAATCATCCATTTCTCCAGATCTCCAAAAAGTCTTGGTCAATCATTCCAAGGTATTTGAGACTCCCAAAGGTCTCCTACCTATTCATGATCATGATCATGCTATTAATTTGATTCCAGGAAGCGTTCCTCCAAACACCAGGCCTTACAGATATCCTTATGTCCAAAAAAGTGAAATTGAATGTATGGTTGAAGAAATGCTAGAGGCTGGTATAATTCAACCTAGTCAAAGTTCTTTCTCTGTTCCAGTAGTATTAGTTCACAAGAAGGATGGATCATGGCGCATGTGTCTAGACTATAGGGAGCTCAACAAGCTCACTATTAAAGATAAATTTCCCATTCATGTCATTGATGAATTATTGGATGAATTGCATGGATCAATTTACTTCACCAAGTTGGATCTTCGTTCAGGATACCATCAAATCAGAATGAAGACTGAAGACATTCCGAAAACAACATTTAGAACTCATGAGGGTCATTATGAATTTTTGGTCATGCCTTTTGGCCTTACCAATGCACCTTCAACATTTCAAGGTTTGATGAATTCAATTTTCAAACCATTCCTTAGAAAATTTGTGTTAGTATTTTTTGATGATATACTAATCTACAGCAAGTCTTGGAAGGATCATGTTGAACATGTTGACAGGGTGCTACAACTATTGGAGGAGAAACAATTATATGCAAAAAGATCCAAATGCTTCTTTGGAGTCCAAGAGGTGGAATATCTGGGTCATATTGTATCTCATGAAGGAGTTAAGGTAGACCCTAGCAAAATTAAAACCATTAACGAATGGAAAATCCCCACATCCATAAAGCATCTATGAGGATTTATCGGGTTGACAGGGTATTATCACAAGTTTGTTAAGAATTATGGGAGAATAACAGCACCTCTAACAACATTATTGAATAAAGATGCATTTTCATGGACTCTAGAAGCAACGAAGGCCTTTGAACATCTTAAAGAGGCAATGTGCCAAGCACCAGTCTTAGCTACACCTGTCTTCACAAAAACCTTTATAGTGGAATGTGATGCCTCATGAAATGGAAGTGGTGCTGTTTTAATGCAAGAAGAAAGACCCATTGCTTTCGAAAGCTGTCCAATCAAAGGAAAGTATTTACACAAAGCTATTTATGAGAAGGAAATGTTGACAATACTACATGCATTGAAGAAATGGCGACCCTACCTAATGGGAAGACACTTCAAGGTAAAAATAGATCATGATAGTCTTAAATGCTTTTTAGAACAAAGATTATCTTCAGAAGAGAAGCAAAAATGGGTCACAAAGATGTTGGGTTATGACTTTGAAATCATCTACAAAAAAGGGAAGCAAAATGTTGTGGCAGGTGCACTCTCAAGAAGGGATCAGGATGTGGAAGCATTTCTTTGTGCCATTTCTATTATCCAACCAGATTGGATAAACGAAGCAAGGTATGAATGGAAGAATGACGAGGAAGGGTGAGCACTCATTCAAAAGATACAACAAGATCCCAGTACATATTATACATTTAGCTGGAAAAATGATTCGTTATGGTACAAGGATCGGTTATACCTACGTAAGAATTCCCAACTCAAACAAAATATTTTTAGGGAATTGCACACCTCTCCCTTAGGAGGGCACTCAGGATTTCTAAAAACCTACCACAGGGTTAAGAAGGATTTTTTTTGGGATGGCCTTAAATGGGATATTGAAAAGTTCGCGTCGGAATGTTTGATTTGAAAACAAAATAAAGTTGAAACAATTAAGACCCCAGGACTATTACAACCTTTATCCATTCCAAGCCAACGTTGGGAGGAGGTTTCAATGGATTTTATCACAGGTTTACCCAAGTCCAAAGGAAAGAGTGTTATCATGGTGGTAGTTGAGAGACTTACCAAGTATGCACACTTTTGTGCATTATCTTATCCATTTAAAGCAAGTACAGTTTCTACTACATTTATGGAAACAATTCAAAAGCTACATGGAAACCCAAAGATCATTGTAAGTGACAGAGATCCCATTTTCACTGGAAATTTTTGGACATAATTATTTTCTTGTCTTGGTACTCAGTTAGCTCATAGCTCATCTTATCATCCTCAATCTGATGGGAAAACTGAGATAGTAAACAAATGTTTGGAAGGATATCTTTGTTGCTTTGTATCTGATAAACAGACACAATGGGTCAAATGGTTGCCTCTGGGTGAATGGTGGTATAACACTTCCTTCCATACAGCAACAAAAATGACCCCATTTATGGCACTTTATGGGTATGAACCACCATCCATCACAT